>APFE030905042.1:87329-104319 GCA_000404065.3 Pinus taeda
ATACGAGATCCGTTTGACGCGTATGATAGCTCGTTAGAAAGATCTATCCGAGAACTACCATTGTTGGAACGGGCAACATCGGTCCATTCCATGGACCCATGTTGCGCCTGGATTCCCCAAAAAACGTCGTTTAGGGCCTCAAAATGGCTCCGGAAGTTCAGGACTCGAAAAACTGCTAAAAATAGTAACTTGTGCTACAATTAAGGAAACTGAAAATGCTGAAAGAGACAATTGTGGGGGTCCAAATGGGATAGGTGGGTGGCCACCAATATCCACCTGGATCAGTAAGATTTACTAACTTGACTAAATATTCTATTATTTTATTATTTGTTATCCCTCAACCTAACAAGTTGCCTCCTCAAATTTGTTTCAAGATTAAATATTTTTATTTTTATTTTATTCCCCTCAGTTTGACAAATTGTCTCCTCGAATTTATTTGAGGATAAGGCATTGGGCGAGGGAATAATTTGTGAGATAGGTGAAGTGGTTAACCATTAAGAGGGGGTGGTTGGCATTCATTCTGGGGGGAGGCATAAGGCAAGAGAGAGAGAATGGAAAAGGGGTAATTATTTTCTTTGCTTTTTTATTTTTATTTTTTTGGCTTTGGAGTTAGAAGTGGGGAGGAAGGAGGAGAGAACCAAGATGGAGGGCATGAGGGAGAACTTAGAAAAATTGGTTGTGGTTGGAGGGTGTTGGATCCAGATTGGCCACACTACAGTTGCAGTTGGACTTGGGCTAGAAGGGCTAGATAAGAAACCTATGGAGGTTCCCTAGGCTAGGAACTTGGATAGGATTTCCTAGTTGGAAATGTGGCATATTCAGTCGGGTGGCCCCAACAGAACACCACAACCAAGCCATTGTATCAAGTATTATTCCTCTTGTTGTTTTGTTCATGTAATTTTCTACAAATCAAATTCCTTACATGTTTAATATGTTATAAATAAATAAAATTATATGATATTTTCAAATAATTGATGTGTTATAAACATTTTATTTTTCCTTGTTGTGAAATTAGGTGATAAATTTAGTTTTGGTTATACCCCGGGTTGAGTTCTCACATGGCATCAAATCCCAACTCCAAATGTAGACCCTAACACCCACCTACACAAGATCGTCTGTTCTAGCCTTCTGTGCCTATAAGGTATCCAACCTGTAACAACAAAAAAAAACACTTTCAAATAGAAAAAATATTCAAAACAATATACATGTGAAAAATTCACAATCAATATTGACAAAATTACCATTAAAAAAAAAGACCTGAAGCAAGGGATATGGATTTGACCCTTTTTACTTTTAGTTTCTACATATCCACGACCTATGCATATACACTTGCAGCGTGTGTATCTTGCACGCTCCAAAGGCCTGACTATAGAGTGTCTCGAATGTGTTGCCCATACCAAGTTGCATATCTGCAACAATTATATGTATGGAAAATTTAATTTAAGTTAGCCAATTAACTTCAGTGCTTCCACTGGTTTGATTTTATTGGTATTCACGAAAACAATCTTTTGCACACCTTGTATTCTTTAACCTTGATTTTTGCATTCGAACCTCTTGTGTCTTAACAATTGAATTGTTGGCCATTTTCCATTATTTAGTGCATGTCTACAAACCATTAGGGTGACATTATTATCTACCATATTGCCTAGAAAAAATTGGGAATTATTAACAATATGGTGACATGGAATTTTACTCGACAACATTTGCAACCTTGAAAATTTTCATTAAATGTCTAGACTCAAAAAAAGGAAAAAAATGAAAAGAAAAATCAATATTGACTTTAATTCTACTTGCAAACTAAACTATGGAACCAAATATCTGGAAGAAAAACACAAAATATGTGTAGAAATGACACAAAAAAACATTTATTATTGAGTTATCAAGGTAGCCTCCAATAATTTGTTTAAACATCAACCAGACTCTAGGTGATGGCTCCCAGAAAACACTGACATATAATAATGAAAATTGTGGGACTGCCAATATGTTGACATATAACAGTTAAAATCGCTTGACTTTCAATATACCATAGTTTCATATATCCACGACCACAGTGATTCAATGAAAGACATATTATGAAATTATAACACTAACATTGCAACAACAACAAAAAATGTAACTGCACATAATAGTTGAAGAAAACACAATACATAACAACAATACATATATATATGTGTGTGTGTGTGTGTGTGTGTGTGTGTGTTAAAATTTGATTTTTAGTGAATGGTTTACCTATTTTTAATCTTGCATATCCCTTATAAATTTTGTGTAGACATGATCTAATTCTTTAAAATATAAATTATTAATCTTACCTGCTGACATAATTTTGTGTAATGGTAATGATATATTCTAGATTGATAACTCAATTCCACCATCCATTAGGCACAAAAAAATCACCTCTTCTTCCACTGCTTAGTTATTCCATAGAAATTCATGAATGACTCAATTATCGACACCAGAGATGCAACCTCAACAACATCTAGGTTGGGATACACACCTGGAGGGACCGCTTCAAGAGGAAATAATATCCATTTCCTGGATGCATTTATTAAGTGTATCATGTGCATACAAAAGTGTTTTTCTTTGTTGGTGCAGGCCCTGAAGGATGGATACCCCGAGTTCCTCTATTTCCATATGGTCCTCCTACTCTCCTTGATCTACTCACTAGCTTGGTTAAGCCTCTCTGTTGACATCAACAACCTTCCTCCTTGATCTGTCAATGCAATTAGCGTGTCACACATTTTTGACTCGAGCAACACATCTCTTGTTGTTAGGGAATCAGTTGAGGAATCCTTTTTAAATTCTATTTTCAAATTGATAAAATAAAATTTGTATTCCCTCAAATTTTCAAGAATATTAGCCTTTATACTCGGTTGCAAGCTTCATGCTTCGAGGTCCATTTTCTGAATCAAAGATTCAACTTCATCCAATCCTATTTTGACCTCTGAAAATAAGCTTCTTATTTTTTTTGGGACCCTTTATGACTGTGTTCCATGTAAAGTGTTATTTGGATCTATACAAAAGGAAGAGCCTGATCTAGCTAGACCCACAATCAACCTCTTGTAATTCGGTCTCTCTTTTCAAGTAATGAGAAATGAAAATAAATCTTCTCTAAAATAAGTAGGCACTTCAAAATCTTATTCCAGGACTAGCACTTTGTCTCCAAATTTAGGATTAAATAGATAAAGGGGGCGCTCTTCTTTGGAAAAATCATTATAGACAAAGTAGTGTTTGAGCTTCATTTCAATAAGACCTACAACTAATTCCACATCTACATGCAACGGTTTTCTTAAGCCTCTTATTGATTTTCATTGCAACTATATAACACATAAATTGCATAAACATCTAAGTGAATGGCTCACAAAATAGAAATTGAATTAAACGAAGATAAAAGGTGATTTCCAAACAAGTTTTTAGTTGTAAGTCAGTAATATTAGGCATTGAGAATCCCTGATATATATTTTCCCAAATGCATACTCTCTAACCTCCCACAATAGAAAACAAACGTCAAAAACAATGAAATGATATGAGCCGCTACAATTTTGTTGTCCATTCTTTGTTTCTGATTACTTGATGATTAATAAAGGTTAAACCCATATGCTAAAATAGTAGATTTAAGCTTCTAAAGAGTTTCCAAGTAAGCCATTGGATTAAAGCAACATCTCTAGCGGATTAAACATAGAATATGGAAACATATGACAAACTCCCTCTACTTATGACTAGAGCACCAAGATACTAGAGAAATTTGTAAGTAAGGTAGGAGTTTTCTTTTGATAAAGAATTAACAATTATCAGGGGCATATAATGTGGATGTAAAATACAGACCCACTAAACTTGGAAACATACTGACATTGAAAAGACATAAAAAATAAATAAAGGTGATCAATGTTATATAGACGACCTGCAACAGGGGCTAGACCAAACCAGGAATTTTCTTAGGAAAACCAACCTAATATGAAATATAATTTCACACAAGTAGCCTTTGTCCCACTTCTTCACCTCAGTCTAGTTGACTGATGCATCATTGCTTAGAAGAACTAGCTTGTTAGGTTCCTCATAACAAGTTGTGAATCCCCCCCAAGGGGAATTTTAATTACTAAAAATGTAAAGGGCCCTACTCGCCATCACCAAACATCCCAAATATTTGCCATCCAGCAAACCCAAAATATCCAAAATGGTTTTGACCATGAAGAGCATGAGGGTGCTTAGACCCACATCTATAACATTGACTTTGTTGCATCTACTTCTCTTTGTTTCCCTTTCCTTGGATTTATTAATTATCTCTCCACAACTCATCCATAGTCTTGTGGCTCAACATACTTGTTATTGTTAGGTTGCCTTGACACTGCAAACCAGAGCTAGCAGGGGCAGAGTTAGGAGGAACATTGTTCATGGGTTGTTGTTGACCACCATGGAAATAGATAGGGACATTCGAAATTGTGGAAGTGGGAAGTAACAAACAACGAAGAGAACCCTATAGTGATAAATGAGTCTCTCTTCTAATCACATACAAACCAAACCCTTCAAGTCAATGTAGTAGAGATTTGTGTTGGCAAAGGGACAAGAGGCACATGGGCCTCATGTGAGCCCTGACCTGCATGAGGGCCATGTGCTTACCTTCCAACTATTTTTTAATATATAATTAGGTTATGTGTGTGTGTGTGTGTGTGTGTGTGTGTGTGTGTGTGTGTGTGTGTGTGTGTGTGTGTGTGTGTGTGTGTGTGTGTGTAGAGAGAGAGAGAGAAGAAGAAGGGGTTTAATTAATTATAATAATCAATTAAAAGCTAATGATGGATAAAATAAGGTTACTGATCTATTTAATTAATTAAGGTTGTTAGAGGGGACAAACATGATCCTGACTACTAGCACATCACAATGCTTGCTTAGTTAGTGAGGGTAGAGGATTTAGTGGATCCATGAGGATATTCTTAGTATCAGTAATGCTTTTTTACGAGCATAGTAAAAGGAAACTTATGCTTATCATTTTATATATGTATGTGGGTCGTCTAAGAGCTAGTCAAGTCTTAAGTTGTGATTATAAGTCGTTTGCATCATGCAGATATTTGAGCAGTTCAAAATGGTGAGGATGCGAGGGAATCAAGGTCAAGGAGGGTTGACACAAGGACCACCTCCTCAAAATAACCCATTTCCATCACCAAAGATGGCTCTCATCTTGCACTCCCTAGAGGAAATTAGTGATACTTTAAGAGGGTGCCAAACAAGTGAGGTGGGAGTAGAGCACCCTCCATCAAGGGTAGGCAACTATAACAACCTTAGGATAAAAGTTAATGTAATAAAGGATAATAAATGAAAACTAAGATCAAGTTCATGGGACATGTATTCCAAGCTTTATGTTTGGAAAAACATCCTAGTGAGTGTTGTTAGCCTTGGAGGCAATTGACCCAAAAGTGGATCCAAATATGCCCCAAAGTCTCCAAGTGTGCTTTAAAATCACGCAAAGGGATCCAAAAATGCTCTTCGAGTATTCAAAAGTGCTTAAAGTCATCCATCGATCAAAATCCGCGCAAGAGGAAAGCCCTTGGAAGGGTCGAAATACACTATCGGAGGAAAAAACACTTCAAACACCATGAAAACCCATTACTATAGGCTTAAACTGGGCATTGCACAACCACTGTTAGATCTGGCCGATCAATGACCCAGATCTAATGGCAAATCACATATCGTCTGGGCAGAGGTGGCATGCTTAAAGCAGGCGCATGGCACTGTCATTCAGCGATTTCCGATGATCGGATTGGCGAGTCGCATCAGCGAGGAGCTATGTTTTATATATATATATATATATTATATATATATATATAGAGAGAGAGAGAGAGAGAGAGAGAGAGAGAGAGAGAGATAAGGCCCAAGGAATGAGCGATTAGCGATTGCAATTGGATTGCATTGTTGTATCGCATCGACGGAAACCAAAGGGGTGGGGTTTTAACATATGCATATGGTGCGACCTGATAGCCGAACCCGAAAGGGTTTCGGAGTTAAAATGTATATTTTTTCAGTTCCGCCAACGCCTAACTTTTAATGTATTTTAATGTATTTTGTTGTTTAAACAAAATACGAAGGAACACATGGTAGCGCCGATAGCGATGAAGCTCAGACCCGAAAGGGTCTAGGAAGTGAAACCTATAATATTTGAAGTTTGGAGGGGGCCATTTTCAATGTAATTCCAATTTTATTTGCAGATTTCCAAATACAAGGAAATACACAGGCCAGGCCAAATGCAACTTGCGATAACCCCAAGGGTGGACCCGATAGGATAATAAGCCAGCCACATTTATGGACTTTTTGAAGTCCGAAAAGGATGGAGAGGGCGGGATTCCACAGTATTGTAGTGTTTTCTGTGTAAAACAGAAAAACACTCATTTATAAATGTTTAAGGGATTACACAGGCTCGAAGACCCTTTCCATTATCTAACGAAGGCTGGGAGATAGGGACAGAGGCCAGAAGGGAAATAGAAAGAGCCACAACACATGTAGCTCGCCCCCAAAGCAACAAGTGATTATGGACAACGTAGTGCAACACAGCATGCCCAACATAGCCACAACAACAGAATCAATCATGGGATAGACAATGCAGCCCATCCCAACAAACAGAGTGATTGTGGGGAATATTTGGCACAAGAGAGCTCCTAGATAGCGCAACAACCTACCCAACATATCTGAAAGCTGTTATTCCTTTGTCAGAAGGAGGAAAAAACTCCAAGCCATGCTTTCCTTTAGGGAATCAAACAACTAAGGGACAAAGGGGATACATTAAGACTCTGAGTCTTCTAGAGAGCTAAAGAGCATTATAAAGGGCCTATAAAAGGCAGAAAACTAAATGTAATAAGGGTTCAACTTTTGGAGATTATTCCTCCTCAGTTCCTTCAAGCTTCTCATCTTCATTATTTAGTAATATAAGCTTCTTTTGCCATTATGTGCTCAATGTCCATTCTCTTTGTTGTCCTATGTTTGCACTTGAACAATTTGTTCAAGTTTTCTTTGTGTTTAAGGCCAGATAATTGTCATCTTATCTCTGCTTTGATATATTAGATTTGCAAGCTTCTTTGTTGCCTGTAGCTAACCATTCATATGTGGTCATATATGCATTTGCCAATACAGTCAGTATTCTCTTTTGCTGCCTATAGCTAGTCATTCGTTTATTTTTATATATGCAATCTACTAATACAGTTAGTATTCTCCATCTATCCATTAAATCTATAAAATGTTGAACATTAGTGGTTTAAAGCCTTGTGTTGTTGAGGGTGTTCATGCATGTCTTGAGTGGGAATAGAGCTAAAATGTTCATCTGACTTGAACCAAACCATCATCCATTCCAATAGTTCTGAGAACAATAATGAAGATTATATGTTACCAGGCATCTCCAAGCTGCAACCTAGGAGAGTTTCTTGGAGTGCTAACATAATTGGCACTATTTCTGGGGAGAGGAAATTGAAGCTCATCTTCCCCGGGAAATGACACATATCCATCTTTAATGATAGACAAAGTCTGGGCACATTTTTGGTTGTAATCATCTATCTAGCGACTCTACTAGAGGCTGAACCTCTTGGTGACTCCACTTCATAATTCTGGCTCAGTTTGTGAGGCATACTCAGAGAAATCCTCAGAAGTTACAAGTTGACCTAGTACCTAACCCTGAAAAGACCATCAAAGAAAGAAAGGAATATCAGGTTAAGGTAAACCTAAACAATCTTCTATATCTTTTCAAGAAAGGCCTATAATAGAACAAATACATGTTGAGAGTATAGCTTCTAATACTAGCAGCGAAGAAAATATCTTAAAGATTCACAAAGATCCTTATTCTTTAGGTTCTCCTTTTGTGTTAAGCCCAAAGGAAACCTCACCTCCTATCCATCATACTCCAGTCCTATCAATCACTCCTCAACCATCTATCATTCAGATTGTCGGTACTCTTTTAGCCACCACAGCTATGGTAGGTCCACAATCACCTACCAAAATG
The DNA here is from genome assembly GCA_000404065.3 of Pinus taeda. NCBI lineage: Eukaryota > Viridiplantae > Streptophyta > Pinopsida > Pinales > Pinaceae > Pinus > Pinus taeda. The sequence continues at coordinate 95,302 of APFE030905042.1, forward strand.
GAAATAACCATTGCTGCTAGGTATGGACCTCTAATACTACCCACTCCTTTGAATGCCATGCCTACTAGAGAATATCAGAAGTATATTCCTAAGTTCACTGGGACTGAAGATGTTACTGCTGAAGAACATCTTTAGTCATTCCATATCTATGCTAATAACCTGGACATTACGGAAGATGATGTCTAGATAAGAGTCTTTGTCCAAAGCCTAGATGGAGAGGCTAGAAAATGGTTCAGAGAACTGACCCCAAGATCTATAGCAGAGATTGAGGCTTTAGATGATGCATTTCTAAAGCATTGGGGGGATAAGAAGGGTCTCCTTTACTACCACACTGAGTTTGGGAACTTACAAAGGGAAAATGGTGAGTTGTTGTCTGATTTTAATAAAAGATTTAACCGCATGTACAACAAGATACTAGCTGAAGTAAAACCCACCACTACCTCTGCTAGACTCATCTATGCTAGTGGCTTTGATTCTAACTTCTATTTACTATTGAGGGAAAGGCGTTGTGCTACTTTGGCTGATATGCAGGATGCAGCCTTGGAAGTAGAAACAAACATCATGGCTAAAGAAAAGCTCAAAGGTAATGTTGATAGAAGAAGACAGAGGGGCGAGCCTTCATCATCTTCAGATCCCAAGATTGATAAAATGGCCAAGATGATAGAGTCATTAGCCTCTGAGGTTTCCGAATTAAAGGTTGAGTAGCACTCTGGGAAAGGAAGAGTTCCTAACACCTTTGCTCATCCAAATCCAAATCCATATAGAAGAGCAAATGAGCAGTTGCAGATTTTGCAAAGAAACAAAGATGCCAATGAAGATCAAAGGGTGAAGACCACTTTTCAAAATGCAGTCATGGAAGAAGAGAAGTTTGAGGAAGATGATGAGATCCATTGTATGGAAGAAAAAGGCAGCGCCGCCTTTTTAACCAAAGCTCCTATGAGAAGTCATTATTCAATGGCCAGATCAGCCAAGGATGGGATGGTGAAGCTGTTCTGCAAACTGTAGATCAACACAAATATAATTTGAGGTAAAAAATGAATAATGCCAAGGAAAATCCTATTCATAAAGTTGTTGTCCCTACACAACAACAAGCTAATAAGTAGAAGCAACCAACAGTTGGTCCTATCATCCTCAAAGCTCCAACCATAGAGGTAAGAAGCCTTGACAAGTCCCCTTCTTCTTTCAGTTTTCAATTAGAAATCCAGAAGCCAAGAATCCCTATGCCCCTGATTGAACCAGTAAAGAATGAGTCCTTCAAGAAATCTATCTTCGAGACTCTTGAGCCTAAAGCCATCCAAGCTTCCACTGACTATGTGAATCTGCAAGATGACCAACCAGCTGCCATTCTCAACCCAATGATTGAAAATGGCGAAGACCTCTCCCTATCATTCTATGTTCCTCTATCTATTCATGATAATATCCTTCATAATTTCCTTCTGGACACTAGACCCAGCCATAATCTAATGCCCAAGGCTGTCATGGATAGGCTCGGTCTTGACATTACCAAGCCTTATCAATTGGCCTCTATGCAACTTAAAAAACCAGTTTGCCAGATCATAGAGGAAGAAGGCCCACATTTTTGGGACATGTTCTTTGATGGGGCTTGCTCTAAGGAAGCTGCAGGAATAGATGAAGTCCTTGTGTCCCCCACACAAGAATGCATTGATTCACCTTTTATATTAAATTTTCAGGTCACAAATGACACATCAGAGTGTAAAGCAGACCTTATTATTCAATAGGTGTACAAAACCTCCCAAGCAAAACATCCAAGGCTAAATGTATACAAAGATGAGGTGAAATATAGACCATCTCTACCTGATAATATCAAATGCTGTAAAGTTTTTGAAGTAGGTGATCAAAACAATAGGCTTTTGCTAGTCTTTGATGAATTGGCTGATATACACATTGACCAAGAGAAAGAAACCTTTCATACAAATGTAAAAAAGGGTCAATCTTCAGTTTGATGACTATTTTCTCAAAAGGAATGCATCAAAGGAAGGAGGAGATGTTTTGGATGGCCCATTCAATGGGTTGTTCTACGAACTTTATTTCAGTTAAGGCTTTCAAGCCTTGGTATTGTAAATATGTTGTTTTCGAGTTTTTATTTTATGCTAAATAGACTCCATGCTCAATGCAACACTAGGAGGAAGTTTTGATCTTGTTTTTTACAGGAAAGGCATTGATATGTAGTTCTTGAAACTTCACAGGGAGGCTTTCATCCGCAGAAGGAGCCAATGTTAGCCTTGAAGGCAATTGACCCAAAAATGGATCCAAATATGCCCCAAAGTCTCCAAGTGTGCTTTAAAAGCACACAAAGGGATCCAAAAATGCTCTTTGAGTCTTCAAAAGTGCTTAAAGTCATCCATCGATCAAAATCCACTCAAGAGGAAAGCCCTTGGAAGGGCGGAAATACACTATCAGAGGCAAAAACACTTCAAACACCATGAAAACCCATTATCACAGGCTTAAACTAGGCGTTGCACAACCATCGTTAGATCTGGCTGATCAACGGCTTAGATGTAACGGCAAATCGCATATCAGCTGGGTAGAGGTGATAGGCTTAAAGAAGGCGATATATATATATATATATCTATATATATTATATAAATATATATATAAGGCCCGAGGAATAAGCGATCAACGATTGCAATCAGATCGCATCGCTATATCACATCGGTGGAAACCAAAGGGGCGGGGTTTTAACATATGCATATGGTGCGACCCGATAGCCAGAATCGAAAGGGTTTCGGAGTTAAAATATATATTTTTTCAATTCCTCCAGTGCCTAACTTTTAATGTATTTTAATGTATTTCGTTGTTTAAATGAAATACGAAGGAACACATGGTAGCGCCGATAACGATGAAGCCCCAACCCGAAAGGGTCCGGGAAGTGAAACCTATAATATTTGAAGCCCGAAAGGGGGCCATTTGCAATGTTTTTCCAATGTTTTTCATGGATTTCCAAATACAAGGAAATACACAAGCTAGGCTGAATGCGACTTAAGATAACCCAAGGGTGGACCCGATAGGATAATAAGCCACGTTTATGGACTTTTTGAAGTTTGAAAAGGACGGAGAGGGCGAGATTCCACAATATTGTAGTGTTTTCTATGTAAAACAGAAAAACACTTATTTATAAATGTTTAAGGGATTACACAGGCCTGAAGACCCTTTCCATTATCTAACTAAGGCCGAGAGATAGGGACAGAGGCCGGAAGGGAAGTAGAGAGAGCCACAGCCGCGCAGCTCGCCCCCAAAGAAACAAGTGATCATGGACATCGTAGCGCAACACCGTATGCCTAACACAACCACAACAACAAAATCAATCATTGAATAGACAACGCAACCCATCCCAACAAACACAATGATTGTGGGGCATCTCTGGCATGAGAGAGCTCCCAAATAGCGCAACAGCCTACCCAAAATATCTGAAAGTTGTTATTCCTCTGTCAGAAGGAGGAAAAACCTCCAAGCCATGCTTGCCTTTAGGGAATCAAACAGCTAAGGGACAAAGGGGATTGATTAAGATTCTGAGCCTTCTAGAGAGCTCAAGAGCATGGTAAAGGGCCTATAAAAGGTAGAAAACTAAATGTAATAAGGGTTCAACTTTTGGAGATTATTCCTCCTCTGTTCCTTCAAGCTTCTCATCTTCATTCTTTAGTAATATAAGCTTCTTTTGCCATTATATGCTCAATGTCCATTCTCTTTGCTGTTTTATGCTTGCACTTGAACAGTTTGTTCAGGTTTTCTTTTTGTTTAAGGCTAGACAACTGTCATCTTATCTCTACTTTGATATATTAGATTTGCAAGCTTATTTGTTGCCTGTAGCTAACCATTCATATGTGGTCATATATGCGTCTGCCAGTACAATCAATATTCTCTTTTGCTGCCTGTAGCTAGTCATTCATTTATGTTTATATATGAAATTTTCTAATACAGTTAGTATTCTCCATCTATCCATTAAATCTATAAAATATTGAGCATTAGTGGTTTAAAGCCTTGTGTTGTTGAGGGTGTTCATGCATGTCTTGAGTGGGAATAGAGCTGAAATGGTCATCTGACTTGAACCAAACCATCATCCATTCCAATAGTTCTGAGAACAATATTGAGGATTATATGTTACCAGGCATCTCCCAGCTGCAACCTAGGAGAGTTTCCTGGAGTGCTAACAGGTGTCACTTTCAGTTTATTATGGCTAAGGAAATTGGCAAATGCATTGAAAAAGGCAAAAAGACATTATTTAACATTTATTACTGAAAATAAAGGAAAATAAGAGAAAAGCGAGATGAAGGGTCATAGATTTGCATTAAAGGAAAAATGAAGGAAATGAAGGAATTAGAGGCGTCAATAATAAAAAGGATCAGTTTGGGGCCTTTTGTCAATTTTTATTTGGAATTAGTTTCAAAGAGGGAGAAAAGAGCACCAAGAGGAGAAAGAAAGCAAGCAAAGAAAAGAGAAGGAAAATAAAAGAAGGTTGGATCAAGTAGCTTAAACGAGAGGATTTACAGGTAATAGGTTGCATGTGTGATTTCCTAGCTGAGGTGCGAATGTATGGTTCATGCATTTAATTATTTGGTTCATTTGTTGTCATTGGCATGGGTTTTGCCTAGTTTTGAGAGTAGTTTCAACCTCGACTTTCCATTTCCTGGATAGCCATGGTGTGATAAGATTCTTTTCTGGTTGATCTTTGGATTGCCAGAAGGTTTTGCAACTGAGTGAGGTGGTATTAGGAAAATTCCCAAGGGTTGGGTGTGGAGGTGGTTTAATCTTCAAGAATCCCTCTATAGGTAGGTGGAGGCTGGAAAATTCCTCAAGGTAATGGTGAAGAAACTTTGATCTCTTGTTTTGGTTTCATGATCTCTTGACTGATTTTGGCAAGATCGTGGTAGTCTAAGGGTGGAGGTGGTTTAATCTCCAGGAAGCCTTGGTTTTTTATGTCTTGAGATCCCAAATTCATGCTTGGAATATAGCACAAGGGTGATTGGATGAAAGAAAGATTTGGTTAATCCCAATCTATGGTTGGTGGTACATGGAATTACTTGAATTGGCTGGGATTTTCATCTCTTAGTAAGAGTTATTTTCCTATCGTATTATAAGTGTACTTGCACTTGTTATTATGGTGATTTGATGGTTCTTATTTCATGGTTAATAATCTGGTTATAAGCATGGATCTATAATGTGCTCTAGTTATGGTTTTGTTCGGGACTTCATAAGTATTTTATGGTTAATGAATGCATGGGATAAAAAGTGTTATTGCAACTATTATGAGAAGGCACTAGACCTTCTTGGTGATTCTCAGATAAGTTTTAAACTCCTATGATCATATATGCATTCATGACTTGTAGCTTGGATGTCATTATATGTTTAACAAAATGATTGTTATGGTTAGGTTTGGTTAGGTCAAGTTCTTATTAAACTTTTGTATGTTTAGCATTGTCCTTCTATAATTTATCATTCAGATAAGTCTCATGAAGTTTTGGACAAGGGTCTAGAGGCTACCCTGGAAATGTTGTTTAGTTCTCGGGAATGCAAGCACTGAATTGGGCAATTTAGGTGACAACCACATGGAGCAAGGCTTGTGAGTGTGGTTAGATGCCTTCAACCTCATGGAAGTAGTTTCAAGGGTGCGGTTGGGAGTCTAGGTCACTGAAATAAAGTTCCATCCCAGGGATTGACCACCTAGGGTGTTTCTTCAGTTCCTGGGTGATTTGTTGTTCCTGTAGGATCTCAGTTTATGGTCAAGAAGTCTTAGTTGTAGGCCCCATTTCCTTAACTAGAGTTAGGAGGTTGAGTCATGTCATAGTGGCACTTTGTTTCACATTTTCCCAGAGGGCTTGTAAAGTAGGCAAATGTGGGAGGGGGCATTAGAAAAACCATGAATGATTAAGGGACTCTGATAGAGGCCCTCCATTTGAGGAAATTACTAGGGAGCTCCAAAATATTAAGCTAATTTTTTTTGTTAGAGGTCATGTAAATGAACAAGAAGAAGCTTGGTTGGAGAGAATGATAAGATGTTTCATGCTAAGAGAGTATACTTTCAATTTTTAAGGCTAATATAGTGATATTCCAACTTCAAGATAGTGCCCTTAATTTGTGGGGAAACCTAGAGCAACAACTACACCTCACTCCTAACATAGTTACCTGGGAGTTATGAAAGGAAAGATTCAGGAAGAATCACCTATTTACATATTATGAACAATAACAAGTAGGAGCCTTCCATGCTTTGGTGCATGGAAACCACAAGGTAGAAGAATATGAGATCAAATTCATGGAATTGGTTAATTATGTCTCCTATATGGATATTAATCAATGCGAGGTATATCTCTTTGTTTATGGATTGAACCTCAATATTGGGCCAATGGTTTAGATGTGAAAACCATCCTTAGTTACAAAAGCTATTGAACATGCTCACTATGTAGAAGAGCACTTGGACTTGAAAGGGGGGAACATAGTCATTTTTTCACAACAACCAAGGTTTGTGGAGAAGGCCCCTTGGACCTTCTCTAAGTGTGGTAGTTCAAAGCCGCTACCATATGGAAATAGGGTTGTACCCAAAATATAAGTAGCAAGGGTTTCAATGGATACTAGTGCAACTTCACTAGTAGCTTTATTGACTCATGCAAGTCAATGTCAAACACGTGGAGCTACAATCAAGGGCAATGGTCCCAGGGGAAGGAGGTCCTTCCAAAGAGCCCCACGACATTCTATTTAGAGTCTACCATGCATCATTTGTTGAGGGTGAAGGGGATCTCATTACCAACATGACTATCCTGAGTTACATACTAGTAAAACCATACAAAAGGAAAAGCAAGCAACCATTCGATCTATGCATTGGTTGATAACCACCAAGATGAAAACCAATCTACTATGGTAGAAAAATCAGATATGATAAACCATGTAAAAGCTAAAATTTTGTTTGATTTTGATGCTACAGATAATTTCATTTCACGAGTTGCATTAGAAAAATGTGGGTTGGAAACCTATGATCACAATGACTTTAAACAAGTCTAAATGGATTTTGGGGTAAAACAAGCAGTTGGACCTAGTGTTGACCAATGTCGATAAACCTTGGGGTGTGCACAACTAAGTTGAAGGCATATGCCATGGCACAGGGAAAGTATGATGTAATCATAAAAATGGACTATCTAGAAGCTCATCAAGCTTTGGTAGATTATTTCAAAAAGAAGGTGATTTGTTTAGATGATGAAGGTAGGTTAATTGAGATTTGTGGTATCAAGAGAGGAGTGTCCCTACTATTCATATCCACAATAAAGTAATTTTTTTTTATCTATGGAACGACTTTAAAATATATGTGGTTGAGGTTATAAGTGACCAGAAGGGACCCTCCTTAGATCATGACCTAGTTTTGTTAGAATTTGAGGATGTTTTCCCCAAATAATTGCCAAGATTATCCCCTACAAGGGAGATCAATTTCACAATCGACCTAAAACCTAATATGAAACCAATATCTAAGACACCATACATGATGGTTTCTCTAGAACTTTGTGAGTTGCAAATGCAATTAAAGGAGTTGTTAGATTTGGGATTTACTAGAACTAGTGTTTCAACTTGGGGTGTGCTAGTGATTTTTGTCAAGAAGAAATATTATTCCTTAAGATTGTGCATATATTAAAGGAACATGAATTGAGACACAAAAAAAAAAATGTACCTGATACCCATAATAGATGACCTCTTCAACCAAATTAAGGGAGCAATGGTTTTGTCGAAAATTGGTCTGTGATCTAGTACCACTGATTGAAGATTAATGAAGGTGACATCCCAAAATATACCTTTCAAACTCAATTTTGGAACTATGATTTCATAGTAATGCCATTTGGTTTGACCAATGCACCAATAATGTTCGTGAGTCTCACGAATGGTGTTATCAAAAAGTATTTCGACCAATATATGAAAGTATTTCTAGACAATATTCTTGTGTGTTCCAAAAATGAAAAGAGCATGAAGGGAAATCACTAGTTGTGTTGACATTATTAAGGGAAAATAGGTTGTGTGGGAAGTTGTTAAAATGATATTTCTTTTAGAAGAAAATGCATTACCTTGGACATATCATCTCTATAGGTTTTAACCTTGTTACCCGCAGACTAATTCTAAGAACATAAATAGACAATGACGAGAATATAAAACAAATACATAGATATTTTCCCCTATATCCAAAAACCGGGACTACCATATTGATCTTTCATTATGTTCCTTTCAATGTTACAATACATTTATATACATGTTGAAGCATTCATAAACCCCAATCCATTAACCCTAGATTAGAACATAATCGTAGTTCCCTTGACCAAATCTGCAAAATACCATGGGTAGAAAACCATCATGCCCAAAACAATGTGAAAACCCCATGCAGAAAACCATAGGTAGGTCCCCCACCTAATATAGGGTCAAAAGAAATTTATTTTGTGCTCGACGCATCAAACAGTGTGACCCCCGCCCTCATGCGTATGACTAATCGTGGAAAGAATATAACGAAAACCCAACATTCTACCAATTGTTGTTTTATTTTCCACACATGGGGTCACAGGAGAGATTAGTCATTGTTCCAGCCCTACAATGCCCATTGTTTATCTACACCAAGAAAACTTCTCACTGCTCACAAACTTCACCAATGCATCTGCAACATTCTTCAAAATGTCCACCTTTACCAACACCTTTTTTTCCTCAACCATATCCCTCACAAAGTGATACTGAACATCAATGTGTTTTGTCTTTGAATGATAAGCAGGGTTCTTTGCCAAGAAAATTGCACTTTTATTGTCACAGTCTATCCTTATATCTCATTGTACTAACCCCGTACTTGAACACAATCTCTGCAACCAAACTTCTTCCTTGCTTGCATGAGTGGTTGCCATGTATTTTTCCTCTGTAGTTGAAAGTGACACTACATACTATCTGTTAGGGTCCCACCCTAACCCCCTTATCTATGTAATGGGACCACGTCATAGTCAAGAGTCAATAAAGCCCATATTAATAATTGTAAGTGGTTAATCCGCAATT
>APFE030905048.1:11212-41864 GCA_000404065.3 Pinus taeda
GTAGGAATTTTAGTAATTTTGTTTGTGTGGGAATTTTAGTAATGGCTGTACGATATTTTTAAATGTGGAAAAAGGAAATATATGTTTATTTAGAAATCAAGTAAGAAAAATATAAGATATATTCTATGTATTTCGTAAACAAAATTAAAAACCAATCAAAATAACATGTATTTGGAAATTTCTAGGATTTTATTTATGGGTGTCACAATGTTATTGGCGTGTGAAAGAGAATGAAACCAGTTTTTTTTTTTTTTTAAGGGAAAAGTAATAATATTTTGTAAGATTTTTATTGAAAATATGAAAATGTAGAAATGTATGAAATATAAACATATTTATTTTCTAATTTGAATCATTTAATTTCATTATAAAATACATTTTATTATGAATTTTAGTGAAGATAATTTTTGTCATTTTCAATGAAATTATAAAATTGGTCAATTTAGAATACTAGAAATCAACAACGTAAGAAAACTTTGTGAATTATGATATATGGGCTATTTTACAAACATGATAATTTACAAACAATTAAGACATCACTTTGTCACAAACGCACTTTTTCGAGCATCGAAATGCATTTCTTAAGTTCCCTCACACACATTTTTATCTTGTTTTAATGACAAACTTTAATTGTCGATAAATTAATGCAGATGATACAACCTTAGTAACTCTTTAAAACATTTAGCATATTACGGGTTGGAACTTGAAATTGAAAAGATATGTTAGTTGAAAGGCAAAAATCCAATGAACACAACCAAAAATAAAAAGTTTTTAATTGAGAAAAAGGAAATGTCTATACTTTTGATTTGATTTATTCTAAAATAAAGGGAACATATTCACCCATGGATGAAAGCTCAATGGTTTTAAAATATTAGAGCAATTTCCATGATTTTGATTCATTATATATAATATATATAATATTATAATATATATAGGAGTAGAATTCCTTCTCTGCAACTTTTGAACCCTATGCGCGACCTCCACCATTAGATTTAAGTGCCTCCTACTCCTGTAGGGATCAATCCTTCTCTAGTGCTCTCGATAGTCCCTTTGGGGCCTCCTCTAGATGGTGGCTTGTTCCCTATTAACTCTTTAGAAACTTCAATTTAGAAAGATGAAACTACAGTAGCCTTTGCTTCTCTACTTTCCTCCATTGGGCCTTCTTGCCCCAGACCTTAAATCTCTAAGTTTGTGAAGGAAATAGAAGATATTCATGAAATAATCCTTCTTCCTTCATTTTCTTGCCGTGCTACTCTTTATCTCTCAGAGAAAGGCCTGGTCTGACAGTTCACTAGCCTTTGGCCATCTCCCAATTCGGTTCTTAAGTGGGTGGTAGGAAATTGTGCCTCTTTCATCAATCAGAAAATCTCAATAAGGTTTTGTGGCATAGGTTACTATAAATTTCACTTTGAAACAAAAGAAGATAGAGATCTTATCTTCAAAAATGACCTAGACTTCATGGACACTAGTGTCCTTTATATAAACAGTTCGAATCCTGATTTTGACCCTAAATAGATTTGTCAAATGCAGTTCCAGTATCGGTGACGTTTCCTCATCTCCCACTTCATTAGTTGGGAAATGAATAAGTTAAAGAAATAGGAAATGTAGTGTGAAAATACATTGAAGAAAGCAAGCGAAAGGAGAATATGCATAAATGTGCAAGAATATGTGTGGAAGTCGACTTAGGGAAAGGGCTACCTGAAGTAGTCAAGATCAAAGTAGATATCTGGGTGCATATTCAACAGATTTAGTATGAAAAAATACCATTCAAATGCAACGTGTGCCATGAATATAGTTTTTTCACTAATAGATGCTCTAAAAATAAGAAAATGAATAAACAAAAACACATGACCCAAAATGGGAGCAAGTTAAGAAGAAAAGGATAGCAAACAAATCTTCCATTCAACCCTCTCCCTTCTCTCATATTCCTTCTCATATCCCCCTTCAAAAACCCTCTAATACTCCCTCTATCTCAGCTCCATGTCTCTTAGCTCTCTTTTCTTCCCCCTCCTCCATAAGGCTTATCTCCATCCCCTATCCTCCCTCCTCTACTCTCTTTGTTTCAAACCCTTTTGGTCTCCTTGATGATCTTGATATCCCTTTCTCACCCCCTCCTCCCCCCTTTATTCTCCCCCTTGCCTCTATCCCCTCCCCTTCCTCTCCCCATCTTTCCCTTAGGCCCACCACCCTCGTTCGATCGAATAATCACTCGCACATTATCCAAAGATCCTCTCTCCTCTCTCGATCCTCCAAAACCAATAAGAATGAAATCCAATATAGAAATCAGAGATGAAGTGGTAGCCAAGGAAATCGAAATGGGCACTCAACATCCTTTGGACACCTATTTAGAAAAGAGCAAAGAAAAAATTATACATCCTTGAAGAGGGAAAGGTCCCTCTACCCACAATCAAAAGTGATAATGAATATAGCCTCTCAAAATTGTAGAGAAATGGGAAATGTTTTAAAACATAATGCAATGAAAGATTGAATTGAATTGGAAAAACCTGATATTATCATGGTCCATGAGACAAAAATAAGTGAAAATGAAATGGATAAAATGGCTCAAAAGATAAAGATTTATGAAGGAACATCAATTATAGCAGTTGGTGCTTTGGGAGGAATATGTACTTTATGGAAATCGTAGAAATGGGAGATGGTTTAGCAATTGAAAGAGAAACATTGGATAAAAATAGATATACAACTAGATATTAAAAACAAATTTACAAAACATCAATACTGCATTATAAATGTTTATGCCCCAAACTAGTACAAAGATAAGGAAATCTATAGGAATACTTTAAAAATTAATCTCTTACAGGTACAAAACAACAACATAATAATAGGAAGATATCTCAATTTAGTTCTCAATGCAGAGGAGAAGTTTAGTGGGAAATTTAAAGTTGATCCGTCAAGGGAAATTATTAAAAAAAATAATGAATTCCTGTAATATATTGGACATGCTTCCAATCAATGGGAAGTATACATTGAGTAACAAAAGGATGGGGAAAAAATTAAGGAAATACTCGATAGAATATTAATTAAAGACAAAATAATCACCAACTACAACAATATTAAATCAAGGATTACTCACAACATAGCCTCGGACCACAAGCCATTGGTGATATCTCTAGAGAAAACGGGGAATCTAGGTCCAACTCTTTTTCGATATAGCCCTATATGGAACATGTTATCCTCCACAATATCCCAAGGCTAAGAAGTATTGAATGAGGTAACCTCAAACGACTTACGCTTCAGCAGCTGGCCCTGCTAAACAAGAGAGGGATCTCTCTATGAATTCATAGGTCATGATGACTAGAATGGGAAAAGACATTAGGCTAGATATGTTCATCTCTAGGATTTTTGAAAAGTTCTAGGTTTTCCTGGATGAAGAGTGAGAATCAGGGAACTAGGTCAAACTATCAAAGGTCTCAGCTATAAGAGATATAAAGGAGTAGGGTAGGTATGCTTTTGTGATACTTTGGGAATTGTTGATGTAGTGTAGGGTGGAATAGTAGAGATAAAAATGAGCATGGAAAGCATGAATTCATTTGTTAGAAGACAGTTCACATAAACATGAAGTTCCTTACAAAACAAAGCTTAGAACTAAGAATTATGTTTATAACCTTTATAGAAAATCTCTCAAAAACATAGACATGGAAAAAGAATGGAACTATCATTCATATAAAACTATAATAGAGAGACAATATTATCACAAACTCACAACACAAGAATTCATGAATAATAGTTGCAACTGTCCTTTGAATTTCTCTGAAAGTGATGAAATACAAGCTCCAAGAGTTTAACTCACAGATTTCCAACCTATTCTATGACTGAAAACTAGATACATATAAACTAAAAACCATCTTCTCCTCTCTGAGGGCCGAGTCCTTTAGTTTAGCAACTAATTACATGAGGATTTCAGCAAAACCCTAATGTCCAGGGAGGTTAAAACAAATCCTGTATTTAAACTTTGACTGAACTGCCCTCATAAATGAGGCCTAAGTTTACATTAAAACAACCTAGCAAGATTATTTACCCTTCATTGCATCATAATTACATCAAAGTTAAGTAATTACATCATAAAAACTCAAATATAACTAATAAAACTGAGAAAAATTAATTACAGGCAAAAGTGCAGTGATTTCATACAAAAGCACAATGTCTGAGGAGAAAGCACAGTGAATTTGGGAAAATTTATTTTTGGAGGCCTTCCCGAGGTTCAAATCAGGATTTTATTTCCCATTTTAAATATGTGGATGTATTCTACATGACAAAATCTACAAGACCTGAAAAAGGTTTCTTGTAGCCCTCCAAAGATTCATTCTCCTACAGGTATTCTCAAAAGCATGACGAGCTCTTCAAAAATAGGCCAGAGAGGTGGTTTTGGAGTAGTTTTTAGCCTTTTCCACTTGCCAGAACCTGCTAGAATTTTACTCCCAAGGGCTATAAGTGATGTACAAGTGATGTGAAATCTGAATATGCAAACCAAATGTCATTTGGAACTCCCCATAAAAAGCAGAATGTGTGGCGCGTTGCATTTTTGAACTAGTGATTGTTTCAAAAATTGTGAAAAAATTTGGGTTTTCTACAAAAATAAGGCTCAAAGATGGAGCCATATCTCTCTAACCATAACGTTTTTTACAAAAATAAGAGAGGCTTTTGTTATTTGATATGTTATGAACACAAAACGCCTCTTGATTTAAAAAAATAATTATCCATTTGTTTAAGATAAAAGTTTGACGTTAATCACTGAAAATTATAATAGTGTGGCATGTTTAGAGAAAAAGGACATCGAAAACTTTGGAGAGTGATTTGGAAGCCTTCCTAGAGGATTTTTGGGCTTCAAGTGGTATGGTTGGAAACCTAGGGATTTTTTCTATAGAATAGAGTCATCAATCACTACAAAAACGTTCTCCAAGACACTTAAAAATTCAATCTCCCAAGACTACTCGAGAAGTGCAACAAGTCTCCTGTTGCAACTCTATTTAGGAATTTCTCCCAATTCATAAAACCTATGCATACGATGAAGGAGGTTTTTTTTTCCACGTTCTATTATTGATGAAAACCTCTTTTGCATTTGTTAAGTTTATCTTCCTTACTTTAGAAACCAATTTTGAAGTAGAAATGTCCCTGTGTGCAATGTAAACCCTAGAAAATGATCAAAAAACTCTAAACAGGATGCCAATCATCTCTAATGAAATGGTAAAATTGACCCCCATAATATTTTCATTATCCCTCCTTAGACTAGTGGCAAAGGTTCATGTTAATTTAACACTAAAACCTAGTTCTTCAATGTTTCAGCAGAAAATGAGGAAGCTTGCATCTTGGAATGACTTCTTGACAAATGATGAAGCCATGATATCATGTACTTTGGCGGGTTGATACCTGATAATATGACCTCATTTATGCTTCCTCTCATCATTGGTTGTGGTCTCTATATCCATTGTAAAACCCTAGCTCACTAGGAAAGGGAATTAGGGTTTAGTGTTAGGAAAACGTGTGATTTGGGGAAGTTTTGTGAATGGAGGGAGATAAAGGGGTTAGAGAGTGTCTAAATTATAGGGGGAATTTTTTGGGGTAGGGATATATGTTAGGGAGTATAGGGAGGTGAAATTTTAACGAATGGTTGAGGGGAAAGGATGAAAAACTAGAAAAAAGAGTCCTAGTCTAGCAAAGTGTCAAAAGTGTAACAAAAAGCTAGGGTTTGTGGGAATATAAAGGAAATGAGGGGAATGGCCATGGAAAAATATTATGGTAGGATTTAGGAGGTAGATAGATGTGTTGGGAGGCTTGATTTGATAGGTGACATCAAATGTACTTGATTAAAGTAACTTGTAATTGAAATGTACTTGCATCATTCTTACTTGAAGTGGAAAGTAAGATCTCAATGTGAACTATTGCACTTTAACACTGTTCCCTAAATTCACTAACTCCCATGATAGTGACAAGAATGATGACATGAATCTCATTGGATATGGATGACACAAGAAAATGATGAGAATAGGTTTACTCTTAACTACTTTATGAAACTTTGGACTTTTCGACCATACATGATTTCAAGACCACAATGATGACCTAGACCAACATTTAGACTTACGCTAATAAATAATGACATGAAAATGCTTAGGGTGGTGACTTTGAAAACAAGGGGAGTAGTGATTATCTTGACTAACACCAACTAGTGATCAAATTTGTATTCGAGGACTGACTTAAAAAATATAAAAATTTGACCTAAGACCATAACAAAAACTTTGAAAGAGTAGATTTGATCACTGGTGACTGACATGACTGACAAGCACTAACATTGTCTCCAATTGGGGATAAAAGCTCATTTAGGAGGTTTCAAGAACACTGTAAACCAAATAGCTTGATCCATTGGGCATGGAGTTAAATAAAAAGACCAAACTCAAAATTAAAAACTAACCAACAAATTGAACTCACTTGACACACTGAAAATTTGACTTAACTCTAGAAAGAAAATAGAAGATGATCATAGAAGCCTTAGGGACTTCTCCTCAGGCTTTAAAATTCTGATGATAACTACGTACCCACTAATGATATATATACAATCATGTGAGATGATCCCTCCAATGTAACCAATCCAGCAAATGGCCACTTAACTGAATCTTGTTCACACTTTCCTTGAGAAAGGAAAAAGAAAAAAGAAAGTGGCACCTCAACTTTTCCATTGGATCCAACACATGTATTGACAAACTTGAAAAATATTCCCCTACTGATAACTGCAATAAACATAATAGAGGATCACTGAAATCATGCAACATAAGATATTCTTGATGATTAAAAGAAGTAAAACAAATATTATTCCACAATGCTAGTTTGTTTATATGTTGAAACCGATTCCCATCAAATGAAATGAGAGAAAAATGTTTTTTGTTGTCGTCATCCATAATATATAAGGGCTCTGAATTTTCTTGAATTTTATCGAACACAACGACAAGGTCATATGCAACAAGGATGTCTTCATCATTAACTAGATCACATAGAAGTTGGCAAAGTCGTTGTAACTCATCAATATAATCATGAAATAAAACCTGGCTTTCATCATTCAAATCTGATTGATCTTTAATCATGGAAGAAAATAGTACCTATTGGAGATGTTCTTATGGATCATAAGACCGTTGCAAAGCAAAAAATGCTTCTGAAATGATATTCTCAATTACTTTGACTTGATTATTAGACAAAGGACTTTGTTCGATAACCATAGTGCCATTTTGTACACCCACTGGATCTAAATTAACATGTTATGTTTCATTATTCTCATCTTCTTGATTAGTTTCAGGCTGTTGAATTTCTTCCTTCACCTCTACCTGATCAGTGTGTTGTGTTGCTACCAAAATTGTTTGTTGTGGGGAATCTTTATGAGCATCTAGACTGTATTCATCATTTTTTTCTTCATCAATCAAGGAGGAGGCTTCTATGTGCTGAGTATGATCTCATGTATCAAAGTGATTAGCTTCTTTAGATTGTTGTTGGAAGGAAAAATAATAAAAGGCTCCAATGATCCCTTCATCATCCATACATTCGATATCATCAACACTTTTAAGATATGCATTAAAACCTTTACAATAATCACAAAAGCTCTGTAAAAGAGACTTTCCATAATTCACAGAAAACATTATGTGGAAACCTTTAAGAGAAAATAAGCTACATGGCTTCAATCCTTCATACATGATCTTTATTTTCCTTCTAGGGTAGCCATAAGAATTTTCATCAAACAATCCTCATGAAACCTTATACTAGGCTTATGTATATGCCAATGAAATTTTGTTATATGTAGAATAGGTTCATCCTCATTTCCATCGATGACATTACGAAAATTAGTTTTCCAATCTATGTAAGAAATTCGATTTGGAAAATCATGAATATTGGCACGATTCATAGGAGAATACCTTCGAGCAATTGAATCCATCTTCAAGATAGCTTAAGTCACCAATAAATTCTTCAAACTACAAGTTTTTTAGAAATGGAGTCGCCATGAAATTCTAAACCTTGGGATTCTTTGACACTCAAGTCGCCAAGTGAAAGATGCACAACCTTTCTTCTGTCTGATCATTCTTCACAATCAAGAATCAGATCTGATCCTTTTCATTATTTCCTAGGGAAGATATGTTCTTATGTTCCTCGAAAACTGTGCCAAAATGTTATCATCCTCAATATCCCAGGGCTACGAAGGGAGATCAAAGGAGCTAACCTCAAACCACTTACAATTCAAAAGCTACACCAGCTAAACTAGAGAGGTATTTCTCTATGAATTCACAACCAATTATGACTGGAACAGAAAAATATGTTAGGCTAGATATGTTTAGCTCTAGGGCTTTTGAAAAGTTTAGCATTTTGCTAGATCATGTGTGAGAATGAGGGAACTAGATCAAAATATCAAAGGTCTCAGTTGCAAGAGATATAAAGAAGTATGGTAGGTATTCTTTTATGATACTTTGGATTTTTTTGATGTATTGTAAGGTGGAAAAGAGGATATCAAAATGACCATGGAAAGCATGAATTCATTTATCAGAAGACAAGTGACATAAACATGAAGTTCCTAGCAAAACTGAGCTTAAAAGGAAGATTTATGTTTATAACCTTTAACGAAAATCATTGAAAAACATAGGAATGGAAAGACAATGGAATTATCAATCAGATAGAACTATAACATAGAGAAAACATTATCACAAACTCACAGCACAAGAGTTCCTAGATAATAGTTGCAACTGCTCCCTTGTTTTCCTCAATAATGAGTTCAAGTACAAGTTAAAGGTGTTCCAATGTCTGATGTCCACCCTGTTCTATGACTGAAAACTAGATACATATAGACAAAAAACCATCTTCCCCTCTCTAAGGGTCTAATCCCTATGTTTAGGAACTGCTTACAGGAGGTGTTCAACAAAACCCTAATGTATAGGGAGGTTAAAACAAATCCTCTATTTAAACTTTAACTAAACTACCCTCATAAATGAGGCCTAAGTTTACATAAAAATAACCTAAAAAGCCTATTTACATTTAATTACATCATAATTACATTATATTTAAGTAATTTCATCATAAAAACATGATCTAATTGATAAAACAGGGAAAAAAATAATTACAGGAAAAAGCAGAGTGTGTAAGAAGAAAGCACATCGAATTTGGGAAAATTGATTTTTGGAGGCTTTTGTGAGGTCAAATCATGATCTTGAAGGTTCGTTGGAAAGTTGTGGATGTATGCTACATGATGGAATCTTCAGGAGCTGAATAAAATTGCTTCTAGCCCTCCAAAACTTCATTTCTCCCATAGGTGCTCTCAAACGCACAACGAGTTCTTCAAAAAGAGGGCAAAGAGGTGGTTTTTTAGTAGTTTTTGGCCTTTTCCACCTACCATAACCAGCTAAATTTTTTCTCCCAAGGGCTGTAAGTGGTGTATAAGTGATGCCAAATATTAATATCCATACCAAGTTTCATTTGGAGCTCCCCATCAAAATTGCAACATGGGGTACACTGCGTTTTTGACCTAGTGTTTGTTTCAAAAATTGCCAAACATTCTGGGTTTTCTACAAAAATAGGGCTCAAAGATGGAGACATATCTCTTTAACCATAAAAAATTTTACAAAATTGAGAGATTTTTTTGTTCTTTAGTATGTTATGGACAAAAAAATCCTTGATTCTTCAAAAATAATTTCCCGTTTGTTCAGAATCCAAGTTTGAATTTCATTGATAAAAATTGCAAAAGTGCAATGTGCTCATAGAAAAATCATGTTGAAATGTTTGGAGAGTGATTTGGAGGCCTTCCTAGAGTATTTTTGGGTTAAATGTTGTATGCTTGGAAAGATAGCGATGTCTGCTATAGAATAGACTCAGCAATCACTACAAAAACCTTCTCCAACACACCTCAGAATTCAATCTCACAAGACTACTCCAGAAGTGTAACAACTCTCCTATTGCAACTATATTTTGTGAATTTATCCCAAATCATAACACCCTCTCATAAGATGAACTAGGTTTTTGTTCCCTGGTCTATTATTGATAAAAACCTCTTTCACGTTTGTCAAATTCATCTTCCTTACCTCAGAAACCAATTTTGAAGTAGAAATGTCCCCATGTGCAATGTAAACCCTATCAAATGATCACAAAACTCTAAAAATGATTCCAAACACCTATGATGAAATAGAAAAAGTGACCCGTGCAATAGTTTCCAGGATGGTGGCAAAGGTTCTTGTTAATTTATCACTAAAACCTAGTTCTTCAATCTTTTGGAAGAAAACAATGCAACCTGCATCTTGGAATGACTTCTTGAGAAGTGGTGAAGCCATGATATATTGTACTTTGTTGGATTCATACCTGACAATATGACCTAATTTATGCTTCCTATGATCAGTGGTTGTGGTCTCTGCATCCATTATGAAACCCTAGCTCACTAAGAAAGGGAATTAGGGTTTATTGTTAGCAAAACATGGGATTTGGGGGAGTTTTGTGAATGAAGGGACATAAAGGAGTTTGACAGTGTCTAAAATCTTGGGGAAATTTTGGGTGGTAGGGTTAGATGTTAGGGAGTGTAGGGAGGTGAAATTTTATGGAATGGGTGAGGGAAAGGGTGCAAAAGTGGAAAAAACAGTGCAAGCCTAGGAAATTGTCAAAAGTGTAACAATAGGCTAGGGTTTGTTGGAAATTAAACGAATTGTGGGGAATGTGGATGGGAAAATCTTAGGGGATGATTTAGGAGGTAGCTACATGTGTTGGGAAACTTTATTTGATAGGCTACATCAAACATACTTGATTAGAGTAACATGTAACTGAAAGGTACTTGCATAAATCTTACTTAAAGTGGAAAATAAGATCTCAATGTGAACTGTTTCACTTTAACACTTTATTACCTAAATTCACTAACTCCCATGATAGTCATAATAATTATGAAATGACTCTCATTGGATATGGATGACACAAGAAAGTGATGAGACTAGGTGAACTTTTAAATACTTTATGAAACTTTTGAATTTTCAACCATACATATTTTGAAGACCACAATGATGACCTAGACCAACATTTATACTTACGATAATACATAATGAAATGAAAATGCTTTAAAAAGTGGATAATTTTGGAGGGGAATGCGAGGGATCTGCAATCTGAACTAAGGTTTGAGTTAGGGTTTGGCAGTTGCTAACCATGGCAGCTCATGGAGGATGGAGTGCTGCTCCCTCCTATAGTCAAATAGCCATGAAAAAAAGCAAGGGAACTAGTCTATATCACTTCAAGAAACCACCAGAGGTGATAACTAAGGATACTAGCATAGAAAATATCAAACCTCATGGACAGAAAAAAAAAAATCATGGGGAAGATAAAAGTGAGAACAGGAAAGAGGGTAGCAGTCATAACATTGCCCCTATGAGTGCAGTATGGGTATGTAAACCCAAGTCGACCATTATTCCTAAGGTCATTTTAAGTGACACAGCGCTATAGGAGCACAAAGAACACATGGCAGAACACAGAGTTATATGCAAACTTATGGGGATTTGGTCAACAAAAAATTCCTTACACATATGGATAATGAACCACTAGAAACTAAAGGGAGGAATAAACCTTCACCTTGGATCCAAGGGCTTCTTTACGGTGGTGTTCATGATCTTAGAAGATAAAGACAGAGTGTTCGAGGGAGGACCCTATATTTACACTACTGCAGGCCTTTATATACGACCATGGGCGATGAACTTTGTCCCAAAACGAGAAACATTTACTTCAGTACAGATATGAATAAGACTATACTCCCTTCCTTTAGATTATTGGCTACCAGAGTCTTCAAAGGCTATTGGTAATAAACTAGGGCATTTTATAAAAATATTGGATGCGACTCTAAGAGGTAAATAAACCTCTTTTTCCCATATTTTTGTGGAAATGGAGTTATCTAGGGCACTTCTAGATGAGATAATTTTAGAATTATGTGATGAATAATGTGTGCAGGCAATTGACTATGAACATGTCCCATTTAGATGTCATAAATTCCATGAACACGGGCACCTATATAGGGACTTCCCATCAAACAAACTAGAGATCAACACAAAAACCACCACAAGAAAAGATTTGAGGGTTTCACTAAGGTGGGGGGCAAAGGGAAAGGAGGGAAATAGTACCAAAAGAAAATCAATGAGGATGGGCAACCGAGCCACAAAAGTTTCAAAATCTTAGAAGAAGAAGATGGCAACAACTAGGCAAACCAGGAAGTGGATACTAACACTAATGAGAACGATAGGAATGCTATCATGGAGGATATAACAGAGAACAAACAGCAAAATGATGATCTACCATGAATTCTGGAGCTCAATAGGGATGATGAGATGACCCCATGTGAGGTAGGAACGAAGGACCATGAACTACAAGAGATTATTGAGAGGTAGAACTTAGAGCTACAAAACGTTTCTAGAGTAGGGTAGTGCCAAAGGTGTTGACTCCATGCCAAAGGAGGAGTTTGATAGGGTTCAATAGCTTTTCCTCTAGATATCCCAATCAAAGGGCTCTGGAGTCAAGAGAAACCATGACAACCAGGAGAATAGAGGGATCAAAACAATGGAGGAAACACCGGGGCACTCTTCCAATAATCCAGGTAGGAAAAGAGGAAGGAAAAGACAAAATGAGTTGGCGACCAAATGTGGAAAACTCATGAATAACTCAAGTAAGATGAGAGATATCACCAACTACTCCTTTAAAAACCTTTCTTAATGAAGCTCACAACCTAGAACATTAGGGACCTAGGAAGTAAAAGGAAACAAAGAAATTTTAGCAGCAATATAAAAGAAGGAAAACTAGATATGGTTTTTATTCAGCAAACTAAATGTTCGATGGACAAGATCAAAGAAATACAAAGTAAATGGTTAAAAAAGTATGAGTATCTATAGGTTAAGGTAGATAACTCGGTAGGAGGGATTCTTACACTTTGGGATACCCATAAACTTGGAATCCTGGATGCCGCAGAGTCGAGGAACTATCTATCACTGGTGATTCAACCTTTGCGTGATAGGGAGACTTACATGATTACAAATCTCTATGGTCATCAAAAACTATAAGATAAACTCAAGCTTCTCACCTCCCTTAAGGAGCTCAGAGAGAGATATCCTGATATGCCATGGATTCTGGTAGGGGATTTGAAGATGATCAAATCTCTTACAGAGAAGAGAGGCGACACTAGAACACTAGGTAGAGACTCCATTGCCTTCGTGAAATTCATAAATGAAATGAGACTAGTGGATGCTAAAACAATGAATGGCACTTTCACCTCGAACAATAAGAGAGGAGGGGCTTCCCATGTTGCCTCTAAACTAGATAGATTCTTAATCTTAGAGGACCTCCTTCTCACACGCCTTGACATGATAGCTCTAATCCTTCCCTTTGGAGTCTCAGACCACAAGCCTATCCAAGTTGAAGACACATTTATAGGTACTCCAAGGAACATGCTTTTTAGGTTTGAAAATGTCTGGCTCTCTCACCCAGACTTCACCAGCAATATTGACATATGGTGGATGGAAGATTTTCCCATTCAAGGCACTAAATTTTTTATGCTGCAACAAAGACTTAAACACATCAAATCCAGACTCAAAGATTGGAACAAAAAAGAGTTTGGTAATATTTTTAAAGCCAAAAGAGAAGTTGAACAAAAAATCCAGGGGATTAATTAGATCATAATCACAGATTATTTTACCAAGGATGGAAAACTCGAGCTGACTCTCTTCAGAAGGAATGGGAAGATAGGTGCATCTAACAGGAGATATTCTAGAGGCATAAATCTAGAGTGTAGTGAAATAGAGAAGGGGAAAAAACACAAAAAAATTTCATAAATCAACTTTGGATCACAGGTCAAATAATAAAATTTCTAAACTCAGAGATTTTCAAGGGAAAGAGCTTCTCTCCCACAAAGAAATGGAATTTGTCCTAGTAAAACACTTCCTTAGCATTGCAAAGGAGCCTGTCTTAGACAAGTCATGGTTCATTAACAATTTCATGAAGTACATTCCCAAGCCTGTAACAAGGGAAGATGATCACAATCTTAATAGGCTAGTGTATGAAGATGAGGTTAGTGAAGTTATCAATGAGATGCAAAATGGGAAAGCTCCTGGCCCAGATGGATTCAATGTGGACTACTTCAAGGCATGCTGGAAAACAGTCAAACAAGACTTCCTTGATGTAGTGGAAGACTTCGGAAGATCCAGATGATTTTGAAGGCTCTCAATGCCTCTTTCATAGTTGTTATTCCAAAGGAAGAAAAATCTATGACACCAGACAGATTCAGACCCATAGCTTTATGTAATGTGGTGTAGAAGTTTATTTCCAAAGTGATCTCTGAAAAATTCAAGCCACTTCTTCCATCTCTCGTCTCAGAGGAGCAAATTGGTTATGTGGAAGGAAGATAGATTCTCAATAACATCATATAAGCTCATGAGATGGTACACTCTCTTAAAACCAATAAGCAATCTAATATGATTATACAACTTGACCTAGCGAAAGCTTATGACAAGCTAAGCTAGTCTTACATCAAGGCAATGCTGAGAACATATGGTTTCAACCACAACTGGATTAGATGGGTTATGGACCTCGTATCCACAGCTATATTTTCAATCCTACTTAATGGCTCGCCCATGAGAACCTTTTTGCCTTCTAGGGGCCTCAGACAAGGAGATTTGCTTTCCCCCTTCCTCTTTGTGCTCATGATGGAAGGACTAATAAAAGAAATAAAAGGTGTAAGTGCTGAAGGAAGAATCTAGGGATTGAAACTGACAATAGATGGAGCTACTTCAACTCACCAACAATTTGCGCATGACACTATGTTGCAGCGCATTCCCATGGTCAAGGAAGCCAAATCTTTTAGCCAAATCTTGAACAATTTCGCTATGAATGCTAGTACAGAGGTAAGCCTTGACAAATCAAAAGTTTTCTTTTTTAACACTAAAATTGCTATTTAGAGAAGCCTCACCAGAATTATAGGTTTTTAAAGGGATCAGCTACCTTCTAAGTACCTTGGAATCCCTCTTACGAACAAGCCTCTAAGTATGGGAGTGTGGGAGCTGATAATTAACAAACTTCATGATAGGGTCAGGAAATGGACATGTAGATCTTTGAATTTGGCAGGGCGCCTTGTGCTTACAAAGGTTGTCCTATAGGCCATACCCATTTTTATGATGTCAACTCTTCCTACTCCTAAAAGGAATTATGCAACAGATCAAGAACATTCAAAGAGATTTTCTTTGGGGAAAAGGGGAAGACAAAAAGAAATGGGCTTTGGTATCTTGGGACAAGATATACAAACCTAAGGCCCATGGTGGTTTTGGGCTTCATGACCGTGAAACCCTCAATATAATTTCAGGTGCTAAACTTTGGTGGAGGTGTCTTAAGGAATCAACAACCCCTTGGGCCGAGCTTTGGAAATATAAATACAAAAATAATTGGTAGGATAGGGATCATATTCGAATGTATGGGCTTATCAAGGGCTGCCACATTTGGAATCTATCTTGGGAAAATAGAGCCATTGTTTAGCAACATAGCTTTTGGGAGATCCGAATTGGGAACCTGGCAAGATTCTGGGAGGACAACTAGCAGCAGGAACCAAATTTGTTTAGGGAAAAACTAACCACTCTCAAGAATTACACTGACAACAAAGGCTTATGCATGGTAAGTGACTTCTAGGATCAAGGAAGGAACAATGGTAAATGGAGAATATGGAAGGATCTGGACTACAGTGAAGAGAGCCCTTTGAAAGCTCAGACAGACTCTCTTGCTCGGGACTTGGAACAAGGGAAGATTTTGGTATCATCATCATCTGACCAACTGAGATGGGGAAGAAATGCAGAAGGTAACTTTAACCTCAATGAAGCTAAATGAATAGCCCTAGGGTTTGATTATCAAAACCTTGATAAGGTATGGAAGGACCTTTGGCAGCACCAGCATTGGATGAAAATAAAGTTTTTATGTGGTTTGTTCAACAAAAGAAAATTCTAGCTTGGGAAAATCCTATGAAAAGAGGTTTTGTTGGCCCATCCAAATGCCATATTTTTGGTTCACAAGAGGACACGATGGAACAATTACTCAACCTGTTCCCTTTCACTCTTCCTAGTGGGATTAGGTGGCCTCAATCTTCAGGCAGACTGATAGGGATAGACTCAGTATTACCAACACCATGAAGAATTGCAGAAAAGACTTCTTAGGCAATGAAATCATCAACAAAGCTTGGACTCTAATTCTAGGCTTCTTAATCTAGGATGCTTAGAAATAATGTAATGGGAGGATTTTCAAGAATAAAATTGGCTCAACCCAGAACATTATTACACAAATATTAAGACAGCTGAAACGCACTGTTGGAGCCCTTTCAGGAAGACTTCCTGAGGACCCTACTCTGCCACAGGATGCACGTATGCTTCTACAGTTGGATCTCTATTTTCTTGTTCCCTAGAGCACAAACAAGGGTGTGAGATAGATAAATTCTAGTAAAGACATCTAACAACCTCTTCCTCACGGTTTCTTGAAATTCAATATAGATGGAGCCTCTAAAGGTAACCCAGCTATGGTTGGTTTTGGAGGGGTCGTTAGAGATGAGCAGGGGTACATTAAGGTTATCTTTCACAGTCATTTGGGGACTACCACTAATAACATGGGGGAGCTCATGGCCTTAGAGCAATGCCTAGAAATACTGATCAAGTGAAATTTACATAATTCCATCATCGAAGCAGACTCTAAATTGATTATTAATGTGGTCAAGAATATTTGTAATGGAAAAGCACCAAGAAGAGTTTCGAAACATTGACAGATTTTACATGTCTTTCAGTGCATTCATGCCCACCTACAAACCCTAAGAACTGTTACCTTCGTTCACATGCAAAGGAAAGTCAATATGCTAGTTGATTGTCTGGCGAATGAAGGATATTATGCAAAGAAATTTATAGTAGGTATGCTTGGTATTTGACACCCTCTGGAAAATTGTGTGAGGATTGTCAAACACAAGTAGCCAAATATATGGAGAACTTCAAGACTATCAGGAATGGACAAGAAAGAAGACCAGTGGAAGTAGGAGTGAGCGGAAGCAAAAGTCTTTCTTAACCATTGATCCGTCAAAAATGTGTAAAATAGAGCTTTCTATAGGGAGGGGGCACTTTGTAAACAACATGCTTCTTAGTAGGATGCCAACCACAAATCTTGGTGGTAAAGTGACTGAAGGTTAACTAGTCAAGTGGACTCGAAGATTTCAGATCAACAGTTCATAATCTTCATTGGGTCCGTAAAAGAGGGTAAAGACCATGCAAGCTTCCGATCCGATATCGCGGAGGACTGTCAGATCAACCATGACCTAATTGTATGGATTTTTGGTTCTAAAAGTAATCAAAGGTTATGTCTCAAACAAAACCTGAACATTTATAAACCAATGGCTCATAATCTTTTTGGGGTTAGTGGGCCATGTAAAAGGGGTGCTTGTTACCGAGGTGATAGTGTTCATGACCGTCAGATATTACAGGATCCATATCGAAGGGACATTGGGTTTAAACATGGGAGGAGGTTAAGGCCAAGAACGAACTCGAAGTTTTATACATTGATAGTTTGTTTACCCTGTCAGCTCCATAAAGCTGGTAAAGGTCGCACATATCTCCGAAGTGATTTGTTTAATGACCATTGGATCATGGGAGGCCTTATCGAATGGCCATCGAGTTGGATAATCGGAGGAGGTTTAGATGTAAGACTAAGGAAAAAGGTTTCGGGTTTGTTTCAAGTTGTTTCGGGTTAATATTCATCGAGTTAGCCCTTGTTAGCCTTTACACTTGTAGAGACATGTAATATATGTAATATTTCTTGCGGTTAAGAGAAGGCTCCAGTATTGACCAAAAAGAAGAAATCACAATGCTTAGGGTGGTGACTTTCAAAACCAAGGGAGTAGTGATTAAGTAGGCCAACACCAAGAAGTGACCAAATTTTTATTTGAGGACTAACTTTTAAATATAAAAAATTGACCTAATACCCTAACAAAACTTTGAAAGATCATATTTGATCACTAGTCACTGACATGACTGATAGTCACTAACCGAACGAGAGTAAGGAAGAAGAAGGGATCATAGTTGATGTGTGGGAAAATCAGATAATAAGCTCACCAAGTTATGTATGGGAGTCAAAATTAAAAGCCCTGAGAAAAGAACTAAAAATATGGGCAAAGAATAATGAAATAGAAACTCAAAAAAGGAAGACAATAATTGTAAATTAATTGGAGAGAGTACAAGAGGAAAAATAACGGAAAGAAGAGACAAAATAAATCCAATGCCAGGAAAAGCAAGCATATTGTGAAATATATGTGAAAAATAGAACTAGAGAAGAGGAGTGGAGATTAAAATCACGAAGTCTAGGGATGAAAATAGGTGACAAAAGCACAACATTCTTTCATAACGCTCCAAGGATGAGGAGAATAAAAAATCAAATTGACAATATAAATGATAATGTAGGAAAATAAATAAGAGGACGGGAGGAAATAAAGAAGGAGGCTAATAGCTATTATAAAAATCTTCTAACATCCACAACAACAAACTCCATTTATGAATATTTTATACAAAAAATTCCTATAAAAATCAATGAAGAAGAAAACAAAGAACTCACCAAAGAAATCGAAGAAAAGGAAATATACTCAGTTGTGTGGGATCTCAATATGGATAAGGCCCTAAGACCACATGGATTTATTATTATTTTTATCAAATAACTAGAATATTATTAAAAAAAATTTGATTAGAATGACAAGGAATGCTTTTGGGAAAAATAAGGTAAGAGGATGCACAGATTCCTCCTATCTAGCACTGGTACCAAAAGAGGTAAGGGCATCTACATTCAGCAGATTTAAGACTATATCTTTGTGCAACTCTTCCTATAAAATCATTACAAATAAGATATTTACTCCCAAGTGTAATCTTAGAAAACCAGCGAGGATTTGTTCCAAGTTGACAAATTCTTGATAACATTATGATATAGGAAGAATAATTTCATACTAAGTTACCAAAGAATGAAAAATGAATGATATTAAAGCTAGATATGGCAAATGCTTTCAATAAGGTCAACCTTTTCTTCCTCTTCGATGTCCTTCAGAAATTTAGATTCTCAAAAAAGGTAATTGACGTAATAAAAGATTGTATAGTAGGTCCTTATATCGCTCCTTTGATCAATGGAAGACCAAGTGATTTTGCCAAAGCTCCAAGGAACTTAGAAAATGTTGACCCCTTTCAACTTTTCTTTATATTATCATGGCTTAATATTTGACTAGAAATCTTGAAAAATTCAAGCGAGATCATTTACTAACTGGTCTAACAATCTCCCTAGAAGTAAAAGGAATCAACCATTCACTATTTGTAGAGTACCCTCTAGTGATGGGAGGGGCCTCCTGAATTGGACAAAGAAATATAAAGAAAGTGCTAAATAGATTCATGGAAGCCTTTGGATGCCTTCTAAATAAAAAAAAATGCACAATTTATGGGTGGAATACCTCACCACGCTCACTACAATAAATATCTCAAATACTGGAAATCCCCTCCAAGGAAAAAAGCAATCATTTTCAGTACCTCGACCTCCCAATATCCAAAGAAAATATGAAGGTAGAGCTTTGGAACAAGTACATAGAGAAAATAAAAAAAAATGTCCAAAATTGGGCCACGAACTAACTAAACTTAGTGGGAAGGGTGACATTAATCAAGTCAATTCTCACAACCCTACCAATATATCAGTTTGCATCAATTTTATCACCAAAAAGTATTCATAAACAAATAGAGCTAGTAACCAGGGGCTTCCTCTAGCAAGTTGGAAAAGTTGAATAAAAAAAAGTTTAGTGTAGTTGAATGGGACCATGTAACATAGCCATATGAGAAAGGAGGAATGGAAATGACTCTCTTAGGACTCCTGAACATGGCCCTTTGAGCTAAAATAACTTGATGGTTCATCACTGGAGAGGATAGCTGGTGGAAGAAAGTATTGGAAGAAAAATATATGAACCATGACAGAGCTCTCCTTTTATAAAAAGGCTTCCCAATTAGGCCTTTCTCTCAAGTTTGGAGTCCTATTAAAAAAACTCTTCCCCTCATCAAGGAAAATTCATCTAAGACACTAGGGAATGGCAAGAGAATTAAGAGGATGGATGAATGGAAAAGAAATCAACACTCTTGAATATATATCTAAATGGCTATATGGGGAGTAGAAAGAATGGAGGATCAATAACCTTCCCAAAATCCTTAAATCTCAATGGAATGCCTTATTAACTCTTCTGAAGGGAGCATCTCCCCTAAGTCATGACATCAAAGACTGACTTAGATGGGATCCATATTGTGGAGAATATTCAGTAAATTCTAGTTATATTACTATACAATCTCAGCAAGCAATTCAAGAATGGGAATATTAGAGGAATGTGTGGACAATAGAAAGTCTTCCAAAAGTCAAAGTTTTCATATGGACCCTCCTCAAAGGTAAAATTTTAATAGCTGATAACCTTAAAAAAAGGGAATTTCAAGTCCATCTCATTGTGAGATGTGTTTCAGGCAACTAATGAAAGTATCCAACATCTATTTTTAGAGTGTGCCTTTGCGCAAGAATTTTGGCACTTTCTAGCAAGTCCCTTGGATGTCAGAACACAACTATCTTAGCCTTTTAATGAATACTTCTCTACATGGAACAGGAGCTACCGATACTCTTTGAAAAACAAGATCATAATAAAAATATATTGGAAAAGCCTCCCCACATTCATGTGTTGGCAACTATGGTTGGCTAGAAATCAAAGAATATTCAAAGAACGACCTCAAACTATTAGCACAGTATTGGCAAGAGCATGGAGTCTGACATCATAATTCCTAACATCTAAAGGAGAAAAAATAATAGAAACCAATCAATCTAGCAAGACGAATGACTTTGGATTGAATTTGTGTTAATTGAGCACAAAGATCAAACATCAACAAACTAGTTCACAATACACATAACTGGAAGATCATATTAAAAAGACAAAAAATAAAATTATGGACAAAAAATCTAAAAAGACCATGGACAACCTGGGCATAGTTGGAGCTAGAGGTTTCCTAATCACCCTACGTGGAAGAAATTCAATTACATATTAATGGGGCTTAGGGAAGATCTCAAATAGCAAAGTAGAAGCATATGGCTTATTATTATGAACTGTGATATGAAGATAAATAAACATGAAGAATCTAGTAATTTTGGGAGACTTAACTATTACTATTCAAGCAATGGTTGGGAGAAATAATCCCACAAACAAAGCTTTGAGCCAAATTATTAAAAGGATAAAGAAAAATTTTATGCATTTGGAAACTGCCACATTTAGATACATACTAAGAGAAAACAATGGAACTACAGACAAACAAGCCAATCTACTAGTATCTTGTCCTATAGGAGAATCCAAAATATCTAATGAGATTGCACATATATCAATTCAATAAGTGGAAAGCTTGCCAAATACAGTGAATGTCTTGTTTTTCAAGGGAGTCAACGTTGGCAAAAGTCTTATAAATACAAAAAATAATTCAAATCTCTGGAAAATCCTCATCCACAACCATAGCTATCAAAATTTGCATCCCAAGCAATTAGATATTGCACATGACTCTCGTGATCCCTCAAAAAAATCCTCTCGATTTAGTCTATTTCTCTGTTATTTAAACAACCATCCCCTTTGAATGATATCAACACTGGATTAAGTAATATTCTCTATGGAAACATAGTGCATCCATATTTTTTTGATGTTTTTCCTCTGCTCCCTCAGATTGCTCTAAGTCCTCTTCAATCCCCTCTCTTCAGCCTCTTGATATTCCTCTTGATCAGATACTAGTCCTCTTTCATGCATCATGACATTACCCCTCTAATTCGTCTTCACATCGGGGTAAGCAAGCAGTCTTCTTCATGTTAGTGCATTGTTTCCTCTACACTCTTTTATACCAACCCTCACTTTTTTGTGCATCATGCATAAGAGTCATCTCCCTTCTTTCTCCTCGATAATCGCTTCCCTATTTTGGAGTGTAAGAATATATTTTGTTGTTTTATACTATTTAATTTTGTTATTTCCTACTCTTGTTCTCTGTCCTTGGAATGTAGGAATACATATTAGTTTTGGTATGGAGATGACCCACTGGATAGTGCAACACAGAATGAGAAGTGTGTTGTATGCAGGGATAATAAATTTATGATAGAGCAGCTTAGAGAGACTATCAAGAACTACAAAGTATAGTCTAAGTCAAAGAACTCTTTTCTCAAGAAGCAACTGGATGATTAGAACAAATAAATGGTTTCTCTTAAAAATAAATGCAGGTAGATGGAAGAATCCATTAACTACCTTAAGGGATTGATATTCAATCAGATAGGAGAAAACTCCAACCATCAAAGCAACAAGATTCACTCTCTCTCGCTGTAGGATCCCTTAGTCAAAAAATATTAGAAGACTCAAGACCAAGCCTTACTTAAGCTCTATGTATTTGTCTTTAAAGGTTATATATAATCTGTAAATGTAAATTTTTCTTAAACCAGTTTGTACAGATATACAAGGAAAATGCACTAGGAAATCCAAGAAACAATGGAGGTGAGGCATGGAATTTAGTGATGGTGATTCCTCTCTTTTACTTTTTGAATGCCTACCTTCAATATGCTATGATGTAATGGGAGAAAGCTCCATTTTCCAATGTTTTTTAGAATAGAAATATTAGTAATCAATCTTGTTATAATAAATAATAAATATATATATATATAATATATATAATATATAAATATAATATATATAAATATATATAAATATATTATATATATATAATATATATAAGATAAGATAAATATATATAAAAAAATTGGTTTGGACACCTAATCCTCTAAGGGTTGGTGTGGAAGCTGAACAACTAAAAAGAGTCCAAGAGACCATTCAGAATATGAATCCAAGGGTCACACAATGTACTATAAATGTATATAATTTTTTAATAATTAATGTACTCTCTTGTTTATCATTCATATATGTTCCTGCCATGTGTATCTTTCACATGGTATCAGAGCAGGCGTTCTCCTGCGCTGCTCAAGTATGAACCACTTGTCTATGTGAGCCACTTGTTTTCTGTGGCCTTTCTTACATGCCAGACCTGTACCTCTGCCCATTTTCCTAATACAGAAAAACTAGCATTTTTTCCCTCATACGCAAGGTTGCATGTCTTATATATCTTCTTTGTAACTTCTTTACATTGATACAACTATCAGTTCTACAATTTTGGATGTAACATACATTCCAACAATATGAAAATAGAGGTTGGGGTATTTTAAGAGTCTGTCAACTCTGCAGAACTGACCTGCCATTATCAACCTAATGCTCAGCCTATCGCTCTCCCATACAATCGTTCCACTGCGCTATACATTTCCCCATCCATAAGTTATACTTGCACCACACTATGTTTTACGTTAGCCACACTCTACAAACGCATTAACTCTGGTTTGGCGAACCCACAACTATCAGTTCCTCTCCCTTGAGCCTCTCACATTGATTTACATTGTTTTTGATACATTGTGGGCATCCCCCTATATCAAGCCTCTTTTTACTAGATTTGAAATTTTGGAAGGTGTCTAAATGTTGAAAACTTGCCATGATTGTTGTCTGTAAATTCTCAGCAAAATCTATGAGAATGTTTATGCGGAGAATGTAGAAAATTTTGCAAGTTTTCTTCTTAAAAAAAAAAAAAGAATTGAATTGAGTGTTATGGGTTTTTGCATTGGAAAGACCATGAAGCTGCGACGGTGTCAATTTTTGAAGAGATTTAAAAAATAATTGATATTGTTTGTATCATATTCTGTGTTGAAGAATAAACTTGGAGAGTAGGTGTAGTTGGTTCTCTAGCTTTGTGTCATATACGATGTGACGGCCTAGCTGGAGTTGGCCTTCAGTTTATGAATGTCCCCGTTGGATATAATCTAAACAATATTCTTCTCCACAAGTCATTCAAATCCTGGCAAAATTTTGTGTCCTCAATGAACGAGCATCAGGCCTTGAGTCTCTATATACAAATATGTAATTGGGTGCTCCAGAGGAAGAATGGGAAGAATTCACTCCATTGCTATTATTACTATTGACCATTTTCATTAAGACAATGATCCCAATTTTCTCAAGTAGCAAACCTAGATATCATCCTTCTAGCTAATTTGATCCTATGACCAATATGCTACTTCATTGAGCAAAAAGTAATTTTGTTCATGTGAGGTATAGTGATTGAAGGCCGATTGTGGAGTGACATGAGAAAGGTGATGGTGTGATATGCATACGTTGCTCCCATACGCCCATTGTATGACAGCCCATAGTCCTGTTGCTGCTCCCATACGACTACTCTTTCATAGTTTGTCCATACTTTAACAAGTAAACCACCAGGAGCCATGATCTTTGAAATAGAACCGTAATACATAATCCTTTTAACTGCACCATCAGGATGAAGTCCAATTGCATCTAAAGTCCCTTTATAATTGACAAGTCTAAACTATTTCTATAGTTTGGATTCCAATATATCATCTGCGGGGAAGTTGATATTGGTAAATCCATCCTGAACAACAAGATTTCTAACCAATTCCAGAGTCACTTCACTGTAATCTGTTCTAGTCAATTCTGAATATCCTGGATTTGCAAGTGCATGAAGGTATAGTCCATTCCTAGTTCCAATATCAAGGAAAGGTTGTATAATGTTCTCTACTTCAAACTGGTGGCCTATGTTGGTCTTGTGTCCCTTTTGATATCATAATACATTGGTATCATAATTACCTCCTTCGACTCATGGACCCTCGACTCTCAGTTCACACTCTAGTCCCTACCACTTCGATTCACACTTTCATCCCTTGTGCTATGGTTATATTCAGATGATATTCATGTGATTGTACATGGAGAAAAAAAACTATTGGGGACCTCCTCCATGGGTTGGGTTGAGTGATTTACTGAATGGGCACATTGGTTACCGTCCTTTCACATCGATTGTACAACTTGTTCACAATTGCTGATGGTATTTGTGATTTGTTGATGACACATTTATGATTTGTTGTATTCGCCTAAAAATCTAATAATAAATTATATATAGTCATGTTTCTAAAGGCTTTGTCGTGTTTGGAAGAATCTAATAATTGATATCTAGATTCACGCTCTTGCAAAAATCATATGATTTTTTATTTTTAGGAATTGTAGAATGTTTTTTTTTATTAAGGGACTGTCAGATGTAGTTTCACTTCAGTGCCTAGCGCGTGTGCCATTCACATTTTATCCTAAATAAACCAACTAGAGTTTACAAATGTTGGATTGATGGTTTGCGCAGATATTGTTGCATGCTTACTATGAAGGATTAGCGATAGAGAGTACCTATAGTTGATGATTATTAATAGACCATCTTGCTTGAAGTATTTCATTGCCAATTCCATCCATGTACACAATTTGAAGGGGTTTGAAATTCAATTCTAGCTAGATAGACTTCTGCTAATGGTTGGGTTGTCATATACTGATTTAGATTTCTGAAGAGATATGTTGTCTCCATATCATCCTGTAACCAGGTTCTTTGCTTCCCAGCTACTTCTTTATTATAGTTTGTTGACTAAGACGGTTTTTTTTTCTTGTGTAATTTTTCGCACAATATGTTCATGGAAAAAATATTTCATATGGCATGAAATTGCATGGTATATGGAGTTATATTGAGAGCCTACATACTTGAATATTTTTTGAAGACAAAGTTGTATGCCAATCAATTCTTGCAGTGACATTGGTTCATAGTTGTGAATAAATTTTGAAGTGTAAGTTTGACATTGGAGAAAATGACCCAAATTACTAAAGTATTAGAATTCTTGAAAACTTTGATGCATTCTACTGTTCATGATACAGTGAAAATTAGCAAGAAAACTCTCTGTGATATTAAAACCTATCTGCAGTATACACAAGAAAAGGTAGAATTTTTGGAGCTTGAATCTCAGCTACAACAAAAAAATTACAACAATGGAGTCGTCATTCTGAACCTATTTCTATTTAGAACAATGAAATAGAATCCCATAAACAACAAGTCAATAATGTTGCAAATTCGGATTCAGTACCTAATTCAACAACAGATTTACATGCAAAATCAGAAATTCAGCTTGCACTTCCCAAAGTCGGTCATCACACCTTGGGAAGATCTTTTCCACAACAAACATAAAACTGGTCTCGGTTATGACAAGGACGTGTCCTTTCATATTCTAGACTAGTCCAAACCAATCCAATTTCAAAGTGCTGTATTTCTCTAGGACTGTTCATCTTCACCTGCTCCTCATGATAGTTGACCTCTAGCTATTCCAGATCTACCCTTCTTACACAGCAACAACCTGTGAAATGCCAACACTGTGACTGAGTTGGCCATATGAAAGATCACTATTTTGATCTTCATCCATGTAATCACTATCATAAAACCAATCATTATTCAAACATATCCTTCAAAAACAAACCTCCTACAAGAACAAAGATTCATCTTGGGTGGATCGCTTCTTGGAAATGGGCGTCAATAGCCAAGAATATATTTTAGTCATATGTCTGAATTTTTTCTAGAGTATTGAACAATCTTGCAATTGAGTTTTCTTCATATTCTCACCTTGTATCTGACAGGGGAAGAAATGATGGTCATGTACAAGCTTCAAAGTCACATCAAGAGACCTTGAGCCACAACCTGCCATACCAAATTTAGAGTTGTAGCCAGAGACAAAGATACCCCTAAGCATGCCTTCACTTTGTGACAGCTCTTCAAAGAATTGGGGACACTTCCTTTAGTAGAAGACTTCAGCTTCTTTCCAGTTTTGGAAGAGTTCCAGGAATTGTATTAAGAATTCCAGAGTTATTGGTCATCCTTAAACCATCACAGATTGAGACCCTTTTCAGGTTGAATTTCTCCCTTTTATGCAGGGTGAGACCTACCTTTCATGGTTGAAGGTTTCCCTCTTCAAAACATTAAAAGCACTTCCTCTAGTAGAAGACTTGAGCTTCATGCGAGACCTGGAAGAGTTTTACGAACTACACTAAGCCTTGCAATGTTGGCGTTCATCCTTAAACCACCACCCTTTATACCAAGATTTCAAAGAGCACATTCAACCTACTGTTGCCATGCATTTTTGCACGTTTTGTATTAGATCTCTCTTCTTGGACTCATACATAACCCTTTGGATTAAGCGGGGGAATGTTGGACAACTAATCCTCTAAGGGTTGGCGTGGAGGTTGAACAACCAAAAGGAGTCCAATAGACCACTTAGAATATGAATCCAAGGATCACACCATCTACTATAAATGTATATCATTTCTTAATAATAAGTCTACTCTCTTGTTTATCATTCATATTTTGTTGTTGCCATGTATGTGTTTAAGCATTTCACCATTCAAGCACCTTCCAAATTTGGAATCTAGTCAAAAGAAGCTTGATACAGAGGGATGCCCATAATGTATCATAAACAATGTAAACCGATGTGACAGGCTCAATGGAGAGCAACCAACAATTGTGGGTTCGCCAAACCAGAGTCAATGTGTTTACAGAGTGTGACCAATGTAAACATAGTCTGGTGCAAGTATAATGTATGGGAAGGGCAAAGTATACCAGAGTGGATCAATTGTATGGGAGAGCGATAGGCTGAGCATTACGCTGAGAATGGTAGGTAGATTTTGCAGAGTTGACAGACTCTTAAAATACCCAGGCCTCTATTTTCAAATTGTTGGAATATGCATTACATCTAGAATTGTAGAACTGACAGTTGTAGGAATGTACAGAAATTACAAAGCAGATATGTAAGACATGCGACCTTGCGTATGAGCGAAAAATGCTAGTTTTTCTATATCAAGATAATGGGCAGAGGTACATGACTGGCATGTCAGAAAGGCCACAGAGAACAAATGGCTCACATAGACAATTGGCTCATACTTCAGCAGGGCAGGAAAAGTCTACTATGATTCCATGTTACACACACACATGGCAGCAATAGAATATGAATGATAAACAGGAGAGTACACATATTATTAACAAATGATATACATTTGTAGTACATGGTGTGACCCTTGGATCCATATTCCAAGTGTTCTCTTCGACTCCTTTTTGTTGTTCAGCTTCCACACCAACCCTTAGAGGATTAGGTGTCCAAATACACACACACACACAAACACACACACACACCCTGTTATGCATGACATTCACTTGGATTTCATTTAATTGAGTTCCATTAATCATGCTTTGACCTAAAACTATGATAAAGGTATGCTTTGATTATGCGGAAAACACATACAGAAAAAACTTTATCTAACCATACAACTATGTCTTATCATAGAGGTTCATATCATGCGAAAATATTAATGGCATTGAGACATGCCTTTACATGTTATAATTCATATCTTTTAAATTTATAAAATTTACAATAATTTTTACCATTTTCCTTGTTAAATTTAATTTTTCAAATTAACAATATTTTTTTTCATTTTCCTTTTCAAATTAAGATTATGAAATTAAGATTCTTGTAATAATGTAATGTGATCTTGGTTTATTTCCATTGTTAGATTTTAAAACATAATTTTTCTATTTCGAATTTCATTAGGAGAATTTTAAGGTAAAATACGTGTTGTGTGTGTGTGATATTCTTTGTACAACTAGCAGCAAGAATTCTTAAATTATGTTGGGTACGGTGGGCGGGGGGGGTGTGTTTATAGGTGGAAGTAGCCCCCTTGGATGGGTTTGTTGGTAGTGCCCCCCAAAAAAATAATTCATGTATACTTGAGGATGGCTGGGAAGAGCCAAGGATGGATGGAAAGCAAAATCATGGAGGGAAAACCCACTCACGGCTTT
The DNA here is from genome assembly GCA_000404065.3 of Pinus taeda. NCBI lineage: Eukaryota > Viridiplantae > Streptophyta > Pinopsida > Pinales > Pinaceae > Pinus > Pinus taeda. The sequence continues at coordinate 40,024 of APFE030905048.1, forward strand.
GGGCATAGATTTTTTCAGATGGTTTTTGGCATGATGGTTTTTCCCATCTTATTTTGTAGAAAGAGTGAAAGGAACTATGATTATGTTCTAATACAGGGTTAGTGGATTGATGTTTTATGAATACTTCAACATGTATATAATGTATTGTAACATTGAAAGGAACATAATGAAAAATCAATCTGCTCTTCCCCACTCTCATTATAGGAAAAAATATTTGTATATATTTTTTTATTCTTGCCATTTTATATTTTTTACTTTTAAGAATTTTTTACTAGGAACTTATGTATAAGGTTAAAAAATTAAAAATATGTCCCAAAATAAGAATTTTTATAAACAAAACTAATATTAAAACCAATAGGATTGAAGGTGATGATGTCATCCCTATGGGAAAATATTTTACAGGGAAAAGAAGAAAACTATGTTTCTTAATCTATTTCTAGCTTATCTCCTATGGGTTTTCTTAAATGTCTAGTGTAAACACTTGTTATATGTGTAATTAAATTCCACATCCAAGGAGTACCCACTCTAAATTTTTCTAAGTATGCTCACATTGAAAACAATTGAAAATACATGTTTTTTCATGTATTTTTCATTTTTTTCGATGTGACCTACACAAAAGTATAAAAAGTGGGTACTCATTGGATGTGGAATTTAACTCCACATCCAATTGGTGTCTACACTTAACGATTTGAGTAAAAATATAAGGATATAAGACAAAAATATAATAGATGTATTTTCCTTTCTTTTCCTTTAAAACATCATAATTCGTATTCTAGTATTTCAACTATGTTGGAATCAATATCAATACAAGGAGTTTTTTCGGGGGGGGTGGGGTTGACTTAGTATTAGGATATTCTATAATTATTATCAATTTACAATTTCTATTTTTCTTCGCAACCATTCATGTGAGAAATCACTAGCTTATCATGTAATCATCAAATTAGATCAATGCATGACATCACGACAACACCATAAACAACATACACATGTCAACACAAAGATTTAATGTGGAAACCCATAAAGGTAGAAAACAATAAATATTATTTTTTTATGATGTGAATCTAAATACACCACCTAGGTTACGTCATGTTGGAAAGATACCCACTAATAGGAAGCACCACCTCCTTTATGTTTTTTGTTGGCACCCATCAACAGGAAGCACCAAATTCCTTATGTGATTTTCTAGCACCCACTGTCTCTTTGGTAGAGATTTGATTAACTTACAAGAAGTACAAACTCCTTGAGTTTTAAGGCACCAAATTTCAAGAGGTGCCAACCTCTGAGCTATTATTGAGACACCCACATTGATGGAAACATCGACGTCCTGATGTGTAGGCACCAATTTGCAGACAACTATTTCATGGTATTTTCAAAATATATCCATAAGTGTATATTCACAAGGAAATTGCTACACACATATTTCGAGCTCACTCAGCTCTCACCCTACTATTATCCTCATCAGTCTTCTCTCTCCATAATCCACTTTTCTCTTTGCCTTCCCAACTCTTCAATATCTTATGCTTCAGTAACTCTTTCATTCTCAGCTCAACAATCATGTCCTTGGCTTGCCCATTCCACCTGTGTTATAGTAGCTCTCACCCTTATTTCTCTAAACTCACACCCTTTCACGTACTACTGGGTGATTACATGAACATTGGTCACACTTTTGGGCCAAATGTGGCGATGGAATTTCAATTTTTTTTCTCTTTTATCGAATTGAAGCCCTCAAAATTCATATACGCATTCTGAATTTTAATTTGGAGTAAAAATAAAATTTTGAAGAATTATGTTTTTTTCCTAAATTATGATATTTAAAAAAAAATGGTCTCATATAATATATC
>APFE030905048.1:47211-65482 GCA_000404065.3 Pinus taeda
TATCAACTAAATTTCAAAAATTAATGAATATCCATAAAATGATTAATAAAAATCCATAAACTTAAATAATAAATGTATTAATGAACTATCCATATGAAAATATATACAATTACAAATATCACATGAACACCCATAAACTAAAATAATGTTCATGCACACCCATATACTGCCCGTGTATGAAAATATAAAAAGTTTGTATCACATGTGAATGTGCCATATGAAAAGGGCATCAAATATACAAAATATCCAATCTATGTACCACCAGAATTCTTATGTGATTTCCGGTGCGTAAATTAAGTGTTCATAAGCTAGTACTGCAATATAACACATTCAAATTCAAACTAGTTAGATCATTTCTTGTATAAAATAAATAATATGGAAATAAATGATTGTGGATCAAATTTTTAATTACATATATGAATCTACTAGCCTTATTTGAGTCAAAATGCAAGTCAAATATGATGGGGATCTTACGAATATGGGTTTGGTTCTCCCCTGACTATGGCTCAATGATCGGAGCCTCCATCGATGAAACCACATCGTCAATGTCTCTATACCTAACATCCCAATCATGTGTCAACATAATTGTGACATCAACAACACTCTGTAGATGGGCCTCTGTAAACAATGGTAACGACAAAATATACTCAGTTTACAAATTGATTAGAATATATGTAACTTAAATAAAGAAAATTTTGAAATCTTAGGAATAATTTTTTTTACTTCAGTTGTTGGTCCACTCCTCTACATGAACATTATGAGGTGGAGGTGGAGGTAGAGGTGGAGGATAATTCATGGAAGCATGTTATGGTGGATGATGGTCTAATTGATCAATTGCCCCCTAGGATGACCTCATAATATTAGTCATGTAGTTGGGCTATGTCTACATGTTATCATGAACTTATTAATATAAATGTAATATAATTCAAACTATATATTAATATAAATAATTATGAATAACTTGACAATCAGAGTTAAATGTTTTGTGTGTGTCTGTCTATATATATACCTGGTGTTGTCTTCACTTGTCTTCTACCAAGTTCTATGAGAGCCAACATAAGATATTAATTCTTCATGGACAACCATGGGGGGATATTGTTATTGATCACTACTACAACCCAAATAGAATATTTGGTGTTTTGGAGGTAATATGGGTTAACACCATCCATGGCTATGCTAAGTTGTAAACTTCGTACTTCATACTTAAATTTTTCAGTCCATGTATCCTTTATATGCTTCATGGCTATTGAATCTATATGAATTCACATAACTACTAAATCACTTATGTATGAGGCATGTCATCGTTGCAACATAGCTAATTCTTTGTAGTGAAAGAGTCTTTGAATCCTTAGCATTATAGGCATGTGTATCAATATCTTATGGACTATGTGATTTACCCATTTTTTTAAATCACGATACGTGTCATGCCTAGATTTTGGATATATATCTTTGTCTCCATATTATCCTCTAAATATAATATAACCATTTAGATATGCATGATATGACATGTACTCAATGCCCAACATTTTCAACAACCACTTTTCCTCTTCACATCTACTCGACAATACATTATCACTCTTAAGAACGTGATCTTTAAATACACTACAGTTGGTGGGGAATGTAATTGTACAATCTCAGTGTTTAAGATTCATAAGATCTACCATTTTTTAATTTTATTTTGTGACAAAATATAAGGAACTTGACTGATCATGCAAGTCAACTAGCTCAATATTTTCTAGAAACATGCATTTGGTATTCCAAAATATTCTTTCATGTTGGACAACAAAATCATTGTCACTAGCTTAGTAAACATTCACTTGCCTCCAAGTCCAAAGAGAGGGGTGGTGGAAGTAAATTTCAAGCTTTGGAATAAGGTATCAGTGATATGAGCACCACCCCCTAGCTCATATTCTAGAATTCAACTAATAGAATTCCCTCCATGGAAAATGTATCCCATAAGTAATCATCGATATCAACCTCCATTTGGTTGCCTCCATTTCCAACTTGTGATGGAGAACTACTATTTTTGTATTCATTCATATTTGGTGAATCTAGATGTAGTTGGAATTAAATAGGTTGTTGATTCAACCATTCTTTGTATGCTTTCTCTCTGAGTTTTTCTCCCAATGCAACCTTCTCTCTATTTGACATTGTAGCGAGATTCATCTAAAGATAGTATGTAGATCACTCATTACTAGAATCTTAATTTAAAAAAATATTAAATTCATTAGTACAATATCAATGATATTAGTAAGCACTCAAATGCGATTGGTTTGTTGAAATTTTAGTATGCCAAATAATTATTACCATCATTGATCTAAGATTTCAGCTAAAAGATGTCATGTTCCAATTGGCAGGGTGAAGATGCTATCCATTTTCATCTAGCAAATACTTGCAATATGTTTATCCTGATAAAAGCTTCCAACATTTTTGAAAATAATATGGAGTAATATTTTCTTCATCTAAACTTGATTCTAAATTTGGATCCTACAAATAATTTTCATACATTTTTATTCAAATTGACATGGATTAAAATAACTAAATTCAATTAGATAATTGAAATATAAGTCAAATATGAACTTACTCGAGATGGAAATGGATAACTCGGTGAAGGACTTTGATCAACAATATGGAATGAGCTGGAATTTGAAGAATTTGCCATTTGATATTATTAAGATTTTTTCCCTGTATTTGAGAAAAATCAGAAATAAAGTTTTCTGTGACTATCTAAAATTAATCTCAGGAACCATATAACCACAATATGAATTTCAATATAGTTTAGAAACCATTCTTCAAGGACATGGTGACTTTAAGTAGGAAATGTATACTATGAACTACTGTAATTCATGTGGATGCATCCTAAAGGATAATTTGAGATCAATATCTCATTTTATGTGAAAATGAAATTCTATATAGCTTTTAAACCGCATAGATGCGCTAATTAGAATAAATATCATTGGTCCATTTAAATAATAAGATCACTGGGAAATTTAAATAATACTCCCATAGGTTTCTATCATTGTAAAAAATAATAAGTAAGTTATCATATATGTGCTCTTTTACATAGCAACACATTGATATGTTTAAATAAAAAGCAACACCAATATGCAAATATTTATTGAATTTAGAAAATAAAATCGAATTCAATCATCTTAGTTCCATTTTAAATATAGACCCCACCGTTGAGATAAGGAAAAAATCGCAACATTTCAGGATTTTGAAAATGAAAAACAATTGAATCATATGGATGCATTGAAAAAATATGGCACCCAGGAAATGTCAGTGTGCTTGTTATATAAATGCACTAGTGCATTTGACTACCAAACACGTCGATGTGTGGAGAAATTAAATATAATAAAAAAGCGTGATTCTTTTTTAATTGAAAAATGAGTGGCAATTGAATTTTCAAAAATTTAATTTCATAAAGTCTTTTAAAATGTAAAAGGTTGTTCACCATTACATTATTTCACTCAAAATTTCAAGGGAGTGATTTGCAAGAGAGATATAATAGGACAACTACACAACAATAGCAAAATACTTTGGAGCAAAAAAGCTATTCATAATATCATAAACTAAAAGGTATGCTAATGGAAAAAGAGATCATTTGAAAGAGAAGATCAAATCGGAGTTGCAAAATAATTTGGATCCACCGAAAGGTAAACAGTTGAAACGTACGATGATTCTATCAAAACCCTAGATAGTAAGAATTTTAATTTTTGCTATTAAGATATTTTGAAATTTCTATTACATTTATTTATAATTTACAGATAAAAAAAAAATTAAAACGGTGAAAATAAAAATTTACATAGATACTAGATTTTTTATGATATCTATTCCTACTTAAATTAATTAAAACTTAGAAAAAAATAGAAAAATTCTATACTTACCTTAAACCCTTGCTTCTTCCAACAAAATTTCACATTAGGGTTTAACTTTCTCTATCACTTCACAATTAGGGTTTTTCAATTTAATAATTTTAGATTTAATGGGTTTGTGTACTTATTATATATAGAGATTTTGACATATAAAATAGCGGAATCACTTATTGAATTACATCTAAACATTTCCATCCCTCCATTTTTTTAATTGGCTATATGTTTTGTGGGGTGCCATCTATAACATAATGCATCAGTGTTACCTAAGTAATACAAAGCACTAGTAAATTAAAACACTTTCAATTCCCTCTAGTTCATTCATTGTTGCTCCTAGTGTAATATAACACATCGAAGCACATATTCCTAATATAACTACTAAATTATTGCAGTGCATTAAGCCATAAAAATTGCACCGTTAGCCATCTCTAATTCTTTTAAAAACAACTATATGTTTCATGGTGCTCCCGATGTAATATAACACACTGGGACTACCTGAGTAACACAATGCATTGATATATTATAACACTTGAGATCATATCCAATATGTTCACCAATGCTTCTGGTGTGATAAAAAACATCGGCATGCATGTTCCTAATAGCATCATTAAATCATTTTGTTGTGTTTAGCATTACAAATCGCATCGTCAACTCTCCCATTTTTTTAAAATGGTTATATGTTTCATGGTGCACCTTTTGTAATATAATGAACAAGGGCTACCAAAGTAATACAATGCACTGGTATATTATAACATTTTTTATTATGTCAATTCTATTCACCATTGCTGCCGATGTAATATGACACACCAGCACACATGTTCCTAATAGAACCATTACATCTGTGCGGTGCATATAGCCTTATAAATCACATTGTCCTAACTTAAAATTATTTTTAAAAATTTACTTTCCATGACAATGCTAAACAATGAAATTCCCAGTGTGTTTAATATTATAAATGCACAAGTGTGTTTATTCAAATAAATGCAGCAGTTACCAAAGGTTTTTTTGGCTAAAAATTATTTAATTTATTTGTAAAATACATCTAATGGTTTTTTTATTGAATGTTGCGTGTTTTATATTGATAAAAAATGTCTTAGTAGGTCTCAAGTAACAAAAATAATAATTGACACAATGACAACACATCAAAAAATCAGAGAAATCAAGTTCTTTGTAAATTCTTTGCAAAATTAATATGTTTCAACTATATGTAAGTTTAACTAACATGTATTAGTAGGTGTGTGTCATGCAGAGCCATAAAATGAACAATGTTGATAAGGTTATTTATAATCTAAAGGAAGAAGAGCGTAAAATCCTGATAGAAAAATTGCATAAAGATGAATCAAATGAATGAAATACTACTATTAAATATGAGTTTTTTTTTAATTTTCATTAATAATATACTTAAGAATATTAGATAACATGTCCCCAGATGTTGGTGGTTAAATACACATTAATGCGGATTAGACAGTGGGATGGCAAGTGGCTTAGCCACATGGGCACTAGCATTCCCACCCAAGATGATTTATGACAAGCCACCATCAACCTTCAGGCGCCATTCCTCTAGTGCATAGGTTGAGGACTCCTCTGCAAGTTTAATTCCATGGCTTCGGCAAGCCTGCATATCTCTGCCCCACCCCCTCTGAATTGCTCCTGCCTCCTTGATGTTGAAGAGCCAAGCTCAAGAACAACAATAGGGAGGCACTGTCGACTCCTGAGCTATATAGATTTGGGGGATGGAATCCATTTTTCCCATAATGTTCATTGCACTTTGAAAATTGAAGCCTCGGTTCTGGTCTCTGTCTCTCACCCGAATCGCTTTATAAATTTTCACGCTGAGTCTCCCTCTTCCTCTGCGCACATTGTTAGCACCTTCATCATTTTGGCCCACACCAGTTCCAAGCTCCACCGCACCCACAGGACCATGCCACGACTCTGCCACTGAATGTGTTGCATGGGGGCAACAGCTGAGGCAGAGGCAGAGCCATTCGCCCCCTGCCCCAACCCCCCACCCCTTTGTCCCCCTTTGAGCTAACAACCCCATTCGTCCTCCCCTTTGTCCACCCTATCCACAACCCAATTCTCCAGTAGATATCCTAACACCCATAGTGGAAGAAGCCGCGTCAAACCCATAGAAGCTTGATGTGTCAATGTTGTAACCCAAATACTCAACCTCTCTGTGTCCCCTCACTTGCTGCATCAAACGACCCAATTCCACTTCCACTACACCATGAACTACCTTGCCATCATCGTCACCATCTCTATGGCATTCAGAGAGGAGACTCACCCGAAGAATGAACAGACTCACACCATTGCAAAAAATCCTGTCACTGTGGAACCCACCATTGTTCAGGAGACGCTGGACACCAGTAAACAGAAGGCGGCTCAGGAGAAGCCAACCACTAGCAAACAGAAGGCCTTGGGTAGTAGCTCTGGTTCTTGCAAACATAAAGGTGTGTAGGATAGCACCAAGCATGGTGAAGGCATTCTTGGTAGCACGTAGGAGGTTGAGGATGATTTGGATGAATACAAGTGTCTAGCTGTGGAAGAGCCTCCTCCACTAAATGACATAGAGGGTCAACGCAGCCACGTTTCGATTCTCGGCTCCTATTCTTAGGCTCTTTTTTAATGTTTTTTCAAATTATGTCGTCAATTTTGGTAATTTACCATAACTGTTTCTCTTGGATTTTCAGTTATAACCCCTGTGCGGGTAGCATTTTCCATCAGTTTTTCAGACTGGTTTCCCCTCATTGGGCAATCTTGAATCAGTCTTTTGGATGTCTAAACTTTTTATAGCTCTATTCTAGCACCGCAAAGGCCAGAGCCTTACTGTAAATTTATTGTTTCATTAATAGAATTAGTGCTACTTAGAAAAAAGAAATATTAGATAACATGTTTCAAGAAATATATTAATTCATAGAGGTTTCATGTTCTACATGGAGAAAAGAACAAGGAAAATATCAATGTCATTCTAAGAAAAGAAAAATTATGGAGCATGTAAATGACGATGAATTGGTCCTAGCTCACCTGTAGTGGCGTTGAAACTTAATGAAAGGGGGGGCTTTTTTACAGAAATATGTGGGATCTAGTTGAATGAACATATAGAAATACTTTCCATTTACAATAAAAAAATTGTTGCAATGAAGATAAGAACCAAATTATATCTAAAATACAAGAAGTGTTCTTAGAGAAATGGTCAATGGGACATGCAACACTTGTAATAGAAAAAAATTAAAAAAAACAAAAAAATAAACATTCAAAAGGTAATATTCCTAATTGTATAAAATGACTTTCTAGAATTATATGTAGATACTGCTACACACCATTAATTTATTAATATTCATTTTTTTATATTTAGTTTTCATATATCATTATAAAAACAATTTATTACTTTTTTTAGGAAGATTATGAAAATCCCAAATGATCAATGTTTTAATATTTGAAACATGCCAATAGGAATGTCCAAAAAAGTGTCTAGGGAGATGGTTAAATAAATGGACATAATTGTAGCATAGGAGGATCCATCTTAACAACAACGTGCTTTAAATGTATGTAGTCATGATTGAATTTGTACAGATAAAAACATATTTAGCATTAAAGATTAATTTTCAAGTATTTTCTTGTAGAAAAAAAACATCGAACTCATTCAACACGTAGAACATGACAACAACGAAGGAAAGCATTGATTTCAAAGTTTTTAAGTAATTGTTAATATTTCCTTATAAAAAATCAAGGTTTCAGTTTTGTATATTTGAAGTTGTTTACAACAACCATTCTTGAAATTCTTCAAATAGGTAAAAACATACAAATAACAACCATCAAAAGAATTGATTGAGATTGGTTTAAATAAGGGTTGTGAGTATATTTTGGCATATCAAAAATTAATTATGGAATTTGTAAGTATCTATGGTGTTTTACTTCTCTCAGTTTATAATTAACAAAACAAAAAAATGCTTTATATTAAACTTATGATTTATAATAGGATTTCAAACATGCACGAAACAAAGTATGGAACTACGCTAGCAAAAGACATGTTGTAACAAGGCAAGAGAATTGGTTTTGATGGCATTTTCACAGTTTATGAGCCACTACCTTCTTTGGTACATTGCTATTAGAATTAAATTGATGTATATTAATTATTTCTTTTTTCATTATTCTCAGCATGTAGATACACCCATTACACTTTATTAGTATGTTTGTAGATGGAAGTAGCTAGAGCACTAGCAATAGTTCCAATGAAGAATATTGATCTATTTGCATATCAATGCAACCTATTTTATTTTTTGAAATAATCATTTGTGAAAATCAAACATTTTGTTTAATGTAATCATGGACATAATATCCCAATTAAAATAAAAATCCCAATTTGTATTACAAAGAGATTGATATATAATAAAATACATATTAATTTATTTTATTTTGTTATCTAATGTCGAAGTGAAATGTTGCATCACTCATTAAATATATGGATGATTAAATATTATAATGAAGAGATGTAAAATCTAATAATATAACAAATTAAGCCAAACATCATATGCAAATGCACTAATAAAATATTAATTTATAGGAATATTGTTATAAGATATATGTCAATTTTTCAATAAATAATGAATTTAACAAATTTACAATGATTGCACTCTCACAAGTCGATGTCTCCAAAAAAGAAAAAAATCTAATACAAAAACATCGGTGTGTTTATAACATAAAATCTCATCATTTCTTTACTTTAAATAAAATCACTGTGACTTCATCTTTTAACATCATCGGTGCCTTTTGGGAAAATGGAAACGGCAGGGCTTTTAGGTCTTCAAGCACTGGTATTAGTTTTAATTAATGCCTTGATTCACTGTAACTCTTAACGCACTAGTGTTTTCATAGAACTAACACCCCTAGTTCTAAAAAATATTATTTCCATTTTTTTTGCAATATTAAAATTAACAACACTAGTACCTATACGTAGAAAATGCATTGGTGTGTTTATAAAAACAAGGTTTTTTGATGTTGCCATTTAATATTAAAAAACAATACTGCAATTATTCTTTGCATGCCCCGAAGCCATTCCTTCGTCAAAGAATGGCCAAGGATTTTTCTATATAAGCACTAGGCAATATACATTTCAATCTCTAAAGCTCTTTGATTTAAATGCATCATGAATTTTTTATTGTAAGCATGGGGGTGGTATACATTCCATTTACTCGTTCTCTTTCAATTAAACAACTCACTACTTTTAGTTATGTATGAATCCTAGTGTTTTCCTATAATTAGTGCATGGGGACTGCTTGTTCCATAAATCACACAAAACAACATCCCCTAAGACATCAAGACACCCATATGTTTTTAGTTGTGATCAATTTTTGCTATAAGCTCTACTAATACATTTGTTCCCACAAGAAACTTTTAATCTAGATTTTTTTTACAATATTTTCCAATTTTATAACATTAAAAAAATTTGTTATAACCTCTGCTGGAAGGTATTTTCCTTGTAGTGGTTTTCAAGAAATAGAAAAATCTTTTTCAAACCAGAAACATATAAGATATTATTTATATAGGAATTACCAATTAATTATAGTTGCAAGGATGATTAACCAATGCCTCTGAATTCATAATTTCCATTATATCCAAATTCAACCATTTGATCTATCTTATTTTCAACCAATTTTGAGATATTCTCATGATTTTCAGTCATATGCATAGAAGCACGACTGCCCACCAACCAAATTTCATCATGACATACAATGGAACTTGTAAAAGTAGAATAAAATGAATATTCATCATCAAAATATCTCTTTACAGGCCTCCTTTTATGTGAGGGTTCATCAAGGATAGGTCCAAAAGTATGCTTCTTCTCTTTCCCTTTTCAATCATCATTTCATAGACAGTCATTCCTTTGAAGACATGTGTTTTGAAAATGAATATATACTTGGATACACAAGCAATGAATATTTTTCATGTCTCTTCTTTCTTATGACAGAGGAAAAGGTCTTCTTTGTGGAGTAGGTCCCCTTCTTACAGAAAGAACCGAATTAGGTCTTCTATCTATACTTCTTTGAAAATTTCCAAAATTTCTTCTACCTTCGCTATTCTTTGATTGGGATATAAAAGGCTGAGAATCTTCAACTCGATTTGAAATATTTCCTTTGGATAGGAGCCTTGATTCCTCTTGAGTGAAAGAAGCCCAGATCTTGTCAAAGGTAGGTACATTTTCTTTTCCACTAATGCTTGCTATAAAAGAATCCCAAGATTGAGGAAGACTACCCATTGCTATGGCTACTAATTCTTTGTTAGATAATTTTTCATCACTAGATTTGATTTTATCACTTATTTTAAATATTCTTACAAAGTATGATGCCACAATATCATTGTGTTTCATGTTAAAATCACGAAGTTGACCCCTTATAATTATGGACTGGTTGATGTTGTTGATGGTGTAAAATCCAATGAGGCCATTATACATCTCCTTGGAAGATTTGAGATTAGAAATATAAGGAATAAAATGATCCCTTACAAATTCCATAATTATGCTCATACCCAAGATGTCATCCTCATGAAACTTTTCCTTTCCTACATAATAAGTTGGATCAATACTTTTTCCAAAAATATTATCCAAAACATTGTTTCTTGCAAGCATTATGTCAATTCTAGTCTTCCATGCCCTATAATTTCTAGTTGCTTCAAACTTGATCTCTGTTTCTTAAAGGAATTCTTGCTTAATATGACCAATAAAAAAGACATATGCAGAATCCCAATTCTCTAGAAATTGACCTTCAAGGTGATATCAATTCACTTTCCCTTCACAAAGCTTTGGTACCATGTTGATTTTATAGTGCAATCAAGACTAGTACAAATTTTCAAAATGGTGACTACTTCTATTGATACAATGAGACTTATTTATTGCATTCCAGGCATTAATTAGTTATACATGAAAAATTTCAACCATTAACTTCTTCAATAGATAAATATAGATCATGGTAAATAATGAGATGAGAGATACCAAAATTTTGGCCAACGACCAACAAAAATCCCACAAGAGGAAAACCTGGAAATATTTCCTTATGAGAGAGAGATCAATTCATCAGAATGTCCATTAGAATATTTCAATATAAAAATTCCAATATTTGGCCTCAATATTTTCGAAGTCAAACCAATCAAAAGGGGAGAGAAAACAGTCAATGTTGGTCCAAGTGAAAATCTGCAACAAAGGGGTCAAATGTTTTCCTAAGGTGGCTAAATATAAGGGGTTGAATTCGATAAAACAATAGTCAACAAACCATACTCATCTTTTATTTAAAACATAGAAGTTGACTTGCATTCAAACCTCAGTTAAAAACTAGAACAAGAGAAAAACTTTGATAAAATCGATTCAACGAACCACTAAAAATATCAGCCTCAAAAACCAGATAAAATCTTTGTCAAATAGAAGAAAATAATCCCATTTCAACACTAGTCAAACAGAAGATAAGAAAGTTAGTCAACACATAAATATTGTTCCTGTTTTTTCCTTCAATCATGTGGATGAATCTCCTTGTTTTCAAATTGAATTTATGTGATGACTAAGGTATCATATGAGGTCATTTTAATTTCTATTTATATGTTACTTATGGCGAGAATTTTTACCATAGGGACAAGCCCATTCAATGATTATGGATGACTTGACCAGATGCAGCCAACTTGGTCAACATGAAGAATACAAATTTTCTCCTTTTAATTTTCCAATGAAAATACCAACCAAAGCTATCAGTCTTCAAAAGGTGAGCCTTTGTCTCATAGTTCATGCAAAGAGATCATTTGTAACATGTGTTTTGTTTATCAAGAAACTTTATTTCATACCTTTTTTTATGATTTTCTACTTCAAATAGATTGTAGATATCCTACATGTGATTAAAACCATCGTCCTCAAGATAATTTTTACCTTCTTTACCCTATCAATGATGTTATATATGATAAATATGATGATGAAAGGTTAAATATTGGTTATAATAATATATTTCTCGACCTACATGATGTATCCTTTTTTAGGGATATCGATCAAGAAGTTCTTTATTTTGACCTTGGAGATGCCTTGTTAATAGGTTCGGTTAAATTTGAAAGTTTTGAATTTGAAATGTCTAAAGAACGCATGACTTCCTTTGTTTATGATGTGAAGAATGTTCAAATTCATAGTTATGCATTTTTTGATGTGAGTCTTAGTTGTGATGTGCTTGAATCTCTTTACATTCCTAGTATTGTATGCAAGCCTACACTTGTTTGTTGGTAGGCCATGTGAGATGGAATGTAGTTGTTTTGACTTCCTACCAAGCCTTTTCCATCACATCATGTGCATGTTAGTTGGAGTGGCATCCATATTTCCTATTATCACCATCCAAGTCACAAACCCTACATGAAAGGTTCAAGATGAATTCCTCGATGCTAAATTTCACCCAGTATAAATGGAAGTGCATGCCATAGTTATTCTTATGTATATAAATAAAATTATAAAAATATTTTAAAATAATTAAAAAATTCAAAACAATTAGTTTATTTTGGTCCCTTTCAGTGTATTTTTTTAGCATTCTCTTTATTTTTCCCTTAAATGCTTTATGTCTTGGAAATTTTGTACTTTAGCTTTATGGTTTATCTTATCTCTTTTACTATTTAGTTTTATTTTTTGATTTTCTTACATTTCTAATTTTTCCCTTTAATTTTTTATTTCTTTTGAACATCAATGATGTACAACATGATTTATATCGAAACAACAAAATACTTCTCCTGATGTAATTATTACAAGTTAGGTTTATCTGAAAAATGTTTTGAACTAATATTTTTTACTTGAAATCAACAAAATCATTAATGCAAGAAACAAAAAAAAACTTTTTTTTTATCGAATATGGATTGCAAGAAGGCCATGTTAAATATTATAATTTTCTTATATCTAAAGATCTCGATATTTTTCTTCTTCATCTTAAATAATATACCCCATGCTTCCCACCTATCTGACAACTTGCTACCTTCTTTCTCAAAATCAACAGTCATCTGGTTTAACCAAAAATTCTAACTTCTATTTTTCCTTATGTAAACCACCCAGTGGAGTCACCAATTTTGATGCACTTCTTCAAAACAAATTGCAAGATATTGTGATTATGCACTAATCCCTCTCCTTAAATGAACACAAGAATAAAAATTTGACATTTAAGAAAAACAATTAAGATTTAATGGTAGGTGGGGCCCTACCTCCTTTGCTGACATTAAGAGGATAGATGTATACAACATAGTCATATAAACATACTTATCTAACCATCAAGTTGCTCCAAAATTGAAATTTACTTTGCATATCATAAATACATCTATTTAATGAGAATTTCATACAAGGATACTAAAGTGAATATTCTCCACTAGAAATATATTTATACATATGAGTATGATTGTGCAAAAAAAATTGGTCCTTAAATTTCAAATTCTTTAATCAACAAATATTATCTAAAATTTTTGTTTTGAGAAATTAAAAATAGGGTTATCATTCCAAGATTATACCCATAGACCTTTCTAGCAAAGGTTGTCAGTATGTAAAAGGTTTCAGGTATTCAAATACGCGCTCTTTAATGTGCATTCAAACTTATATTATATTTCCCAGAGGGGATATATTTCTTACTATAATCTACACCTACATCAATTTTTCCAAGAACCATGACAAATTAACACATATATGAGGCCAATTATTTTCGAATCCTATTGAAATTTATTATTTATACATGCTTTTTTTAATGTTATTTATGTGGTATATATCAAAGGGCTATAAGTGTTATGAGCATGTTTCACCAACTCACCACCACTATATTAGGACCCGAGAATTTATTGCATGAAGTATAGGGGTGATATATTGATCTTATAATAAATATATTGACGATAATACGTAAGCATCCATTTAATAGACACTTTATGGATTTTTATCATATAATATACATGGAACAATTCATTGATATACATCGCTTTAATATTATGTCACAAATAAGATAATGATTCCAACATGGCCAATAAGATGGAGCTAGTTATGTTGCCATTGATTTGAATAGGATGGAAGGGATTGTGGACCTGTCATTATTGAATGTTGATGTCTCTAGAGGTTTTTCTTAGGTGTACTTATTTCAGTGGTGCTTGAAGATGATATGATAAAGGTGGATACATTATAGGTAGAGAAATGTTGATTTTCAAGTTTTAGAGTCACTAACATGGTCTCCCTTTGCTAACAAACAAATGCTAGGTGAGTGTTGTAGTCTTGTCACACTCTTCTAGTGTAGAATGTTGTAATCTACTAGTTAGGTGCCCATAACACTCTACGATAGGTGAAGAAAAAATATTAAGAGAATAAATTTAGGTAATTACCTAGGGTATTAAGTGCAATCAGTATTGTTGACATGTTTATAATGTTCAATGTTGAATCAATCTATAAAAGGGCATGAGAACATACTGATAATTTTGATAATGATTAATCTAGTCATTTCTTATTAATTTGTTCAGCTTTTTCATGCCTCAATTCATTATCAGAATGTTGATATGGTCTAAAAAGGTGTGAACATATTGATTATTGATTTAGTGATAGTGGTGGTCTAATAAATTATAATTAATCCACTGAATTATAAGTATGTCTCATATAGGTTTATACCATGTTAGAGAGAGTGTCAATTGAGCTAGAGTAGGAGAATAACCTATGCATTGTGATTTCTAGATAGTATATGCATTGCAGAGATAATGTTGAGGTTGATATCATTAAGTGAGAGGCTATCTACACTTGAATGTCTAGATCAATGTATAAACCACATAGATAGTATGTGCCTATATTAGATGATTTTTTCTCCTGGAGTAAAGTGCACTTGGATTAGTGATAGGGTAGAGGCTAGAAAATGCTTTTGGAGTATGCATTTGTATGTATCTATAACTGATTTGGATTTTTTTATAAGCATGTACGATGGAGAAATTTATAGTTGAGGTTGATGGAAAAGACTATGTTGGTTAATGTTGATGTGATCTAATGGACAATGGAAAGATATTGCTGACATTATGTGCTAAAATTATTTTTATAGAGATAGAGCATGAAATTATTCAAATGCTAACAAGTGTTTGTTACATTGAATACTTCATTGAGAATATTTTTTATTATTCTCTTGTTTATGGCATGATGAATTTATGGTTGAGTGTGTATAGTTGACTTTATGCTGAAAATAGCCATTGATGTCATGTTTTATATGGCTAAGTGAGAGTATTTGTATATTTTAATGTCATGAGGGTTGAGTTATGTATGTAAAAGTTCCTCATTATCTTGTTCATCTATAACATTTCCATTGTATTTCCTTGAGGTTAATAGGGTTGGCAACTTATTAGCATGTATGTTGATTAAGTATGTTACTGAGAGTTTGAAGTAGGTTTGGTTAGTACGTATTGTTGATATGTTCATGTATGTGTGAGGGATTTTGACATTTTGAGTGTAATAACATTGATTTTGAGGGGTTGTTTGTATTAAAAACATTTTGAGACAATTTAACTATATGAGAATATTTTATGTGTGAGCATATATTATTTTTTCTTGTGCATAAAAGAATCATAGCGGTTCTTGTTACCACAATATTTATCAAAACTTAGAGAGGGCACCATACAATTCTAAATTTCAATTTGGTGCTAAACATTGGGTAGTGCCTCAGTGTCACTAGAGCCAAAACACCCTTCTCTCTACGAACTTTCACCAGTGGGGGGAATCTTGGTAGAGGGATATGAACTAAGGTAGATATTCTAGGGTCAAATTTCAAGGTTATCAATGAGGATATTCTCAATAAATACTAATTTATAGGCTCACAACTTCACTAAGAAGGAATTCACTTTCTATGAAAGGCCTATAAAAATATGCATGAGACCTAGGGTTTGATAAATTAGGTGATTGTTGGAGTTCCAAAGAGTTAAGGAAAGGATAAAAGTTTCCCTAAGAATTATTTCAATAATTTTAAGGCTCATGGAACCTTCAAGAAAGTCTTCATGTTAAGAAAGAATAAATTAGGGTTTCCCTCTTAAGGAGTCACCTAGGGAAAGAGATTTTGTGGATGGAAATTGAGTGGATTCCCACCAAAATGATAGCTCATGTAGCCAAGGTCTATATGTTGATTTGTATGCTCTGAAAACCACAAGAAGCCTCCTCCCTATATTTTATCTCTAAGCCATGTTTATTCCTTCTACCGTTAAAAGTGTTTATTGTAGGATGAGAAATTTATCGATATAATTTTGAGATGATCACCAAGTGACTGGAATAGTGTCTTATCCTATGGGAATATGAATTATTTGAAGCTTAATCTATGCCTAATTTCCTCTAAGGACCAGGGAAAATTTTAGGGGCTAATATTCATAGTGGGCTCATTTTTCATGCTTTTTCCAAAAAAAAATATTTGTTAAGTTCCATTTTTGCCAAAAATTATTCACCCAAATTCTATAGTTTAAAATTATTTTACCTTAAAAAAACCAGATTTTTATAGAGACTATGTATAAAATAATTAGAAATTTGACTTTATTTATAAAGATGTTATTGAACATTTTAAAGATTGTATATTAAGAACTACTAGTATTTCACAATGTTTCTAAAACTTATGATAAATTTCCATCCTTAATATGTTCTCTGCTAAGGAGATAAAGATTTGATGTCCTAGTGTTAGTTTTCCAAAATGAGCTCATCAACATGTAAAGGGAGACCAACCATTCACGACCTTAAATCACCTCGATTTTTGTTTGGAATTTTGGTTCCAACTGGTTCAATTGGGTCTAGTTACCATCTCCCTTTTTATGTTGGCTTATAGTATTTTTCTAACTTTCCAATAGAAAAGAGACATCATATCTTCCTTCTTGCAGACCTCATGCAAGAAAGTGATCCTTAAGCTGAATTAATGGCCCATCCAAGCCACTCTAAAGGTTGTCCCTTGTTTAAGAAGACTTCTAGAATCAAATATTTAAATCTAAATGAAATATACCCTAATTAACAGAAAATAAATCCTAAATCTATATCTATTGAAAGAAGGATTATTCCCTCTCTCAACCAAGAGCAAGGTAAAAAGAGGATTTGCACCAACTTTGAATTTGGAATAAAAATGAAGTCAATAAGCCAAGGAAATAGTTCCAAGACTTATTACTAGGTCAAGTAAGTATATGTATTCAGCTATATGATGAATAGTTATCATATCTCTCGTGCACCTACATCCAAATTCAAATAAAATGAATTCAAAATAAAAATATATGATTTCATTAAGGAAATAGTTCTCATAAAAAACCATTATTAAGACCAAGAGAAACTTGACATGAATTTGCTAAGTCGATAACAAGTATGTTGTGCTTATCTATTTGAGGTCATAACCTAACTTGATAGCAATTAGATCCATCATTAAAATATAGCTTTCAAATGATTAAAATGAGGATATATTAAATGAATTGACAATAGTGCAAATGTTCAAAAACACATACATATATGGATGAAGGATTGCCTCAAATTTTATTAAATGCAAGCCACCAATTAGCCTCTATCTCTAACAATAGTGTACAAGAAATAAAGATTTGATCAAAGCCTTTGAGTACATGAAATTCTAAAAAAAAATCATTATAGCATGAGTTTTTCAAATCTAAAATACAACTCTTTTAATCTCCATAAGACTAGTGCAAACTAGTTAATTCTCTACAAAAATCTTACTCTCTATAGTAGTGCAAAAAGATTTTTCTTTGTAGATAATTTCCTCCCCAAGTTTTAGATCTGTAACTCCCCCTCAATTCTGCAAAAGCCATATTTATAGTTACAAAAGAACATCAAAATGAGAGAGTTGATGGAGAATAAACTTTCTCCAACAAATTTTAATTGGTCAAAATTCTTCTTTATTTCTTGTTGGTTCACCTCCATTGTTCCAAATCTTCTCTTCCTTATCTCTCCAACTTCTCTCATACCAAAAACAAATTAAAATTCAGAAATTAAAATAGATTTGGTGTACAAAATAGAAATCAAACCACTTCTCATGAAATTGTTAAATTAAAAACCAAAAACATCCTCATTCTACGATTGCTTCAAAAGTATCAAACCTACCTTTGAGAATTGTTAGGAACGGATTATTGATATCTATTTTACAAGGTCAATCAAACTTGCGCAATTCAAAATATAAAAGTCGTTTTTTTGCAAATTCGTCGCTTTGTCTTCTGCTAAATTTATGGGTCATTAAATTATTGAAGGTGTTAAAATTAGTTTCCCAAGATTATTGTCGTGTATCTTAGATTTCCAACTAGCTATTTGAAGCTTGATTTAGTTGAGTGAATCTTGAGATATGTCTCTCTGAGATTGAGGTGCCAAAAATATCATAATTCTAAAAAGATGCATGCTTAGAATAAAATTTAGAAATTTGAAAAAAAAATTCATCATA
>APFE030905048.1:65689-83620 GCA_000404065.3 Pinus taeda
ATTGAAGGACTTAGAAATCATATCTTTTATGAAAATGGCTCCGAGGTCAACGAAGTCCCAAGGTACATCAAGCATCGGGGTTAACTGATATCGGAGGTTCAATTATATGGTTCCGAGGTCCAATTTATGGGACGTATACATCACCTTATATAAAAATATACCAAAACTTATGACCAAATCCATCGGAGTTTGAATTTTAGAGAGTTTCTAAAATGAACCTCCGATCAAAAACAAAATAAACGATCCATGATGACTTTAAATATCGGAGGTGGTTTTTAATAAGGAGTTACGATATAAAGTGTTATGAGGTACCAATGTAACCTATTGCGAGGAAGCATGGGGATATTTTGAAATTTTAGAGGCATTTTAAAATTGTAAGTTACGAAATATATATTCCGAGATCTCGATGGAATGAGGTGATGGATAAGTGCTAGGATTTTCGGAGAGGGAATGAAATGGAGTTTCGATGCGTTAAAAGCTCCAAAGTTCTCAAAGGCAAGGAAGAAAAGAGCAGAGGAGGACCATGTGGGGTGGGAGCCTCCCTCCTGTCTATAAAAAAAAATACAATCACTTAATATTATGGCCTTACTAACTTAAAAAAAACTCAACTACAACATTTTTGAGTTTTCAGGATTTCAATTTTAAAGTTTTATAAAATTAAATTTAAATTAATATTAAATATCATAATATAAAATTTTAATGTTTTACAATTTAGTTTGGTGATTTCAGTAGGTTTGTTAGCGAAAAAATTGTAACAGTTAATTGAACAACAATATTTACAAATAATTTAAAAAATAAAATAATATAAATTTTGTACATTTTTTGGCCTTGGCAGTAAAAATTACTTAAGTATGGATAAACATCATTTGCAAACCGTGCAGCGAAATGATATGAAACAAGAACTGATGGCACTCTTATGAAAAGTAAAACACAATCAAGGAATTAAAAGAAAAATGGGAAGAAAACCAAAATTTGGCAAAATTGTAGGACACTTAACCAAAAGAAAATATTAACAGGTGATCTAGCAAACATTTATAGTAAGGGTCCCCATTATTTGAAATAAATTAGTAAAAAATGGGGGTCTTGAGTATTCACCTCAATAATTGGTGAAACATGGGGAAGAACCAGCTATCTCTAGTTAAAAATGATGGACTTCAGTTTTTCCCAGATGTTAAAAAGAGGAGTTTTATGAAACCGTCAAATAGTAAAAACTTCTGTATGGGTCCCATGTTAATATATAAAGAAATATAAGTACTAAAAGCAGACTGATTTTAAAATCATTAACCCAAATTTTTCGAAAAAAATAATATTTAAGATACCTCGTATGAGAAATAGAATAAGGTACATATAGGAGTGTTTTATAATGCATATATCCATCCATTTGAATGGTCTCTGACATTACTTCATTGTTCATGAGCACAATCAGTGCCCTAAAGAATTTGTCCTTGATACCATACAATCATGGCCCTACTGCCATCGAGTGTCCATAGCCTTGACAAGTTTACTTGTATTTCCCATGCTTTCCCTTCTGATCACCCTTTTAATCACCGCATTTTTTATCTAAGTTCATGATGTACCTAAGTGAAAGAGGCAAGATAGTAAAATGGAATTAAGAAAATGGATATAATACTTCCATAATGTTGAATCCAGAACATTTCCCTGCGATTATCAATTCGAGGGTTTTAACAAAGTGGATAGATGGGAAGGATTCGTTGAGCTAAACTGAGGTCATTTATTTCCTTGAAAATGTGAACTATATCACTTAGAAAGAATGTGTGTTCCTCCATGAAAAATATTTAAATAAATAAGGCTTTAGGATTCCATAAAAAAACATCATTAAGGTAACTGAAACCCATTAAAATAGACAGAGTAAAAATTTCCCATATCTGCAAACCAATATTGTGTAAGAAGAATTCCTTCCAAATACATTTTGCCAGAATCATTAAAATAAAACCATAGCCAAAGGTGAAAGTGAAGTAAACCAAAACTAATTCAAAAGAGGAAAGAAATAATCTACAATGTTGTTAAATAAGGTGAAAAAAAATGAAGAAAAACCCCACATTGAAAACAACTCCTACAACACCAACTATACAAATGTCTCATCAAAACAGGAAAATAAGAAATGCATGCATGTGGTTGTCTTATGTTGAGATTTTAATAAATTTATCTTATATAGTTATAAGATATTTGGCTCTCAAACCGTAAAGTGAATAACAATCACAAGGTTAAATTAAGACAAACGAGAAGTTTCTTCCTTTTGTAGGTTTTCTTGTTTGATAAGGACATCTAAAAAAAGACTTTCTTATAAAACAAATTGAAGGTCCATGGACCCCCCAATTTAGCTCAATGATAAGCATCATTATTGTTCTTCTAAAACTTGAAATAAAATAACAAGAAGAATGTTTTTCAACTCTAAGATGATATGAGTGTAAAATTTTCATGAAGACCCGCAAAACAAGGTTTTATATCAACAAAACTAAAAATTAAACTAAAACAATAATGTAAAGAAATGGAAAAGGATGAAAGTGAAAATACGAAACTTACCATTCGATAATTTCATTAAAATTTTACCTGAGAAATATTGGTTTTCTCCAACAAAATGTGACCTTATCATTTGATTCGAACTAAAACCATGAAGGAGTTTTTTTTGAAGTAATTTTCATTAGCCCAAAATCATAACCTATTAAAGCTAAAATAAAGAAAGAAGTAAATAAAAAAAAAACAATGATTCATGTTCAAGGATTCTAAAGTAATTAAATTCCATCAGAAAAAAAAGTGAAGATGTGCTTCTTTTTGAATTTTAGTGGGAATTGCTCTCTTTGATTTTTAGATTTCATAGCCACTCCAAAAAACCAAGATCAAGTCCGAAGCTATGTGACACATGTGTAGATAGAGAGGACTTGAATATTTTCATGACAAGTGTGGAGCGATATAACAAAAGTAGGACAACCACTAGAGAATTCAAACATAAATCGAGATGATCGATTACCTTTACCTATTCCAAATTTCCTTACCAGTTGGTTGCATCCTCATAGTGCTTGCTCAAAAGTGCCTTGAAAAGAAAACTAGGATACATACTATAAATAATTAGGATGATGAAATGAGTATTCAATAGTAAAATAAAGACAAAAAATGGAAATGACCTACAGGTGATGCACTTATCATTAGTGAGGAGATTGTCTTGAAGAACAAAAGAGACCCAACTAGGAACCACCAATAAGATCCATCTGCACACAACATGAAGAATAGATATCCAAAAAATCATAGTCATCTTGAAAAATGAATGCTTGGGTTTTGATGAAATTGTAATGAGAAATGGATCCAAGCTCTCAAATACCCGAGTAACATGAATGTTAACCTGAAGATACAAAGATAATAAAATAGAACTCCATGTGAACATAGTGAAGGATCAAATTTTCAAATAATGGGTAAATTAACCAAAGGCCAATAAGATTAAATTATTTTGACATCATCACTAGTTCGATCAATTAAGAGGCTCAGTATAGTGAGAAATGGAAATCCTGGAAGAGAAATCTCATACTATATGAAAAATAAACCTCCAAGAAAAGGAGTCTGAGATCAATAAATATGAGTGAGGGGGATATATCAAAACTCTTAGAAACCATTTTGTAAATCACATCACTACATGAGACTACAAGATCATGAGACCCAAGTGAAGACAATGAAGTGGGGTAACATTCCTAATTAAGCGTAATGAACGTGAAAATCAAGGAAAAGGTTGTGTGGATCTTAGGTTAGAAACCTTAGAATGTATTTTAAAATGATTGTGATAAAATGTGGACCCAAAAGTCCTATGAGCCAAAAAGTATGAAGTCTCTAGGGAATTATTGCAGAAGAATTAATTTTAAAAATGATATGAGAAGCACAGTTCTAAGATTCCAATATTTATGAGTAAAAGGCTTTGAATCATCTCGAAATAAGGAAATGTGACTGAAGCGGATGTAATATAAATGAGTACAGTGCAAAAGCTTAACTCAACTAGTAACTGTAAGGTTCAAAACGAGCAGAGGTAATATCACGGAAAATATTATTTGCTGCAAGATTTTACGATTCTCCTTTGCTTGTAGCAAATAAGAACAGGAAATAGTATAGCATTCAATTTTAGTTGCATTAATTATTATTGACTCATCTCGGACATTTGTGAATAAAGGAAATCTTAACAGAAGAAACCAAGATTCTGATGAAAAAACAAATACTTCCCTGAGTATGTTGCGGATTGAAAAGGGATGATTGCTCGCTTTATTTTAAAGCAAGGTGAAGCTTGTAAAAATAAAGTCTCTAAATCAAGCTAATGCATACCTATAAAAATAAGTAAAACATAAATAAAAAATAAACTAATGAAAACATAAATTAACAACAAATCAAGAAGAACATGTCTACACATATCTGGAAGAGTCGAATTGTAAGAGTACCTTATAGATCTTCACATTCTACCATGTATTATATGTTCAAAATCATCTACTTATTCAATTTAAATTAACTATTGTGTATTAATTTATTAATTTATATCCACTTCATATTGAAACTCATGAGCGATGGAAAAGAAAGAAATACGAATAAGATCACTTAGCACTTCTTGACAAATTACTATTTCAAAAGTGCCTAGCTGTAATCATTCTTTGAAATTTCATCATTCATGAGAAAGGTAATTTCAATCTTATGACGAAACTTTGTGTATGATCCAAAGAACTCTATGTTATTTTTTGCCAAAAACAAATGAATAACTAGGGAAATATTTGGGCTCATTGTTCTTTTATTAGAAATATGAAAATTAAATTGAATGATAAAAGGGAGATGAACTAATAGGAAAAAATAATCTTATTTCTATTCTAACTAACTATGAGAGCATATGACTAAGTATAGTCATACCTCTAGTGAAACCATGCAAGAATTTTATTTCCTATGGATATGAAGATGTCACAAATGAACAAGAGGAATAAAACTACAACTAAATTATTAAAAGAAAATTTCATCTTACTACGTACATATAACAAGTTTAGAAAATTAAAAGTATTTAAAATTCTTACCTTGAAACTCTTCCAAAAATTTGCCTACAGAATCATGAAAATCGGGATGTATTTCAATGAATCATTGGAATACATTCAAAGGAAGAGAAAACAACAAGCCAATCTTCAATGATATATTTTCAAATATTGAAGCCTAGTGAACATTGGCAAAGTCACAAATCTTCTTGAGAACTAGAAATTCTAGATATTTTCCAAATGAATCAATAAAGTATGGGTTAACATTTAAAATATTTCTAAAAGTGTTTCATTGCTGACAAGAATGTAATAATGCACTCTCAAGTGCTAGAATTTGTGACGAACTCATCTGAAAATCAAAAATAAATTGGACAAATGTTATCATCAATTAAAATTTTAAAATGATAAGTAGCCAATGTTCACGCTTGGAATTCTGGAGTTGATTTTCATATAATCTTGATGATGTCCTTCACGAGCATCTACAATTTGAATGATCAAAGTGCCAGTACAATGTGTTTAGAAATTTAGAAATGAAATTTGAAAGAAAAAAAAATGAAGGAACTGAAAACGCAGCAGATTAAAATTTATATTAATGTTACAAATAACGGTAGAACATTGAGGGGATTCATTTGTAAAATTTTCCTCGACACAAGTGTCAAAGAAAATTATAAAGCTAAATTATTGTTTGCATTCACTTGCAGAGATGAGAAAATTTCAAGATTATCATTCAAAAAGGTCATCTCATCATTGTATGAATTATAAATTGGAATGGATTCATGATAAATGAAATCACTAGGATGATTTTGAGCATGAGAATAGACTGAAATTATTTCTTGATTAGTGTTCTTTTGACCTTCAAAAATATATTTGGTTAATGAATTGAGAAAATGGGAGTGAAACAAAACCATTTTTGAAGAGAAAAAAGGCTCAACATTTTTAGCCTTTAATACCTCGTTATAAATGACGTCATTAGCATTTGTTTCCTTTATATAAAATAAATCAGGATTTGGATTGTAATTAAATGGAAAATTAAGAGAATCTTCAAGATAATTGAAAACAATTCCTCTGAGAAAATTTGTTGGGCCAGCTCTGCAACTAGTGTTCTGAACCACTCTGCAACAGCGCAAACTGATATTCTCTCTGACTCCTATCATAGTCTGTGCACCAAATCATGACAGTAGCCTGCTGTTATTCTCTACGCCACAACGGTTTTTCCCTAGGGGGTTTCAATGCCTTCCCCCCGTTCTGTGAGCATTTCTCAAAAAATGAATACAAACGAGCCTCTAGGGCTTGAACAGGACAACTCGGACAATAGTGACCCTCGGATGTAGGAAATGACAAAAGACTCCACTGTGCAACCTGACAGAAACAATGAAGAATAGGAAGAAAAGTCCAAGCGACAGGAAATGCCAAAGTTTACCTCATCGACATGCAGACCCATAGTTGCTGAAAGACCCAAAATAGAACTTCCCAGCCATAGAATCAGTAGTCAGATCCCATACATGAAGGACCATGCACTCATTTTAAAATTCATTGGATTCTAGCCTACGGAAAAAGCCCTGCAAGGATGGATCTCTGCCAAATGGAAACCCAAGGGATAGGTTACCCTACAGCTAGGACCAAAAGGTTTTTCACAGTGATTTTTTCTGCATTGAGGATCGAAAGAGGGTAATAGACGAAGGTCCTTACTTCTTCAACTCAGTTGTTCTGCATTTAAGAGCATGGAGAGAGAGATTCAACCCTGACAAGGAGGATCTCATCTGGGTACCATTATGGATCAGGCTATACTCACTCCCAACTGAATACTGGGATGAAGAATCTCTCAAAGATATATGTGGGGGGCTAGGAGAGTTCGTCAAAATTGCTGAAGAAACGAAGATGAGTAGATACACCTCCTATGCCTGCATATGTGTCTTCATGCGCCTCGAAAAAGCCCTTCCGGAATCGGTAAGCCTCTTCCATGATGACTATGAATGGATTCAACCATTAGATTTTAAACATGTTCCGTTTCACTAGTGTAAGTGCCACGCCCTTGGGCATCTGTTTAGGGATTGCTCTCTTAATGTTAAACCCCAAACTTCTGAACCCTCAGGCAAGAAGGAACATGAGGGCTTCACTAAGGTTGCAAGCCGCAAAAGACGGCACAAAAAACCTTCCTCTAGGAAAAAACCCCAGCAGCACGCTGCCTCCATCCCTTCCACGAGCAACACCTTCTAGGTTCTTGCAAAAAAATCGGAAGACCCACCCCATTACTTTGAGCTAATTCCTCAGCCGATCATCCCATCCTCCCTGATCCCTCTTTCAGCTTCCTCTCCCAATCCCATGCCTCCAAAAATCCATAGTGGGACTCCCAAAGTATCCCCAAAAATCCCCAATAGGAAGTCCATGGAAATGGATGTGGACGAACCCCATAGTCAATCCATGCACTTAGCTCTCATCTTATAGGAAACGAGTCAAGCGAACATATGGATGAAGAACCAGAAAGCATAGAGCTAGGCGGTCTAGACATTTTTGAGCTAGAACAAGTATGCAAAAAGAAGGAATATGACAAGATCCAAGCACATCAGCTCAGCACTCTGGAAGTTATTATATCCAGAGCCTATCAGCAACAACAATTGGGAATATAGCCGGGAAGCCAATGGGATGGTTTCTTCCTTCCTAAAGACTCCAAAGAGTGTGGAAGAAAGACTGATCGCCAATGAACTATTGTCATAAGGAAATTACTGGTTGACTCAGGCAGATATGCTAAGCAGACAAAGTACTACAAGCCCACCACTAACAGTGAATCATGAAGCTCTCTTCAAGGAATCTAAGAGGGCTCAATAGCCCCAGGAAAGTCATAATGATTAAAAATATGATAAAGCGGGAACAACCCCAGGTATTCTTTCTGCAAGAAACAAAATGCAATAGTAGCACATTGGGAAACATCCTTTCAAAAGCATGGCCAGGATGTCACTCAATTGCAGTGGATGCGCTAGGTGCTTCTGGAGGATTGGAAAGTGCCTGGAATACACAAGCAATATCACTTTCAAACTTCCATGCCTCCCATCACATTATACAGGCAACATTTCATATAATTGGTACCAATATTCACGGTCATCTCACTAATGTTTATTTTCGACAGGAAGCAGCCAACAAAATAGCTCTTCTAGACACCATAGAAGCACTTAACCGCAACAGAGACCATCCCCAATGGATCATTGGAGGAGACTTCAATATTATCACAAAGTTAGAGGAAAAGAAGGGAGGTCGAGCAAGGTTGGAACAGGAAAATGAACACTTCAAAGATTTTATCCACAACAATATGCTAATCAATATGCAAACCTCCAATGGAATGCACACTTGGAGCAATCGCAGGGTGGGGAGGCAACAAATTCCTTCACAACATGATAGATTCCTCATCTCGGACAACGCAGTGCATCTAGGCGGCAACATTTCGGCATCCATTCTTCCATACTCTAGATCCGACCACTGGCCAATCTCCCTCCAATGGAAATGGCCAGGTGACTCTACCAGATGTCCATACAGATTTGAAGATTTTTGGCTCTCCCATCTCGCCTTCAACGACTTCATCAAATCCACTTGGAACAACTTCCCTATGCCAGAGTGATAAAAAAATGTTCCAATTTCAACAGAAACTCAAATTCCTGAAAGCCCAAATCAAACATTGGAATAAAGAGACTTTTGGCAACATCTTTGATGCCCAAGAAGAACTAAATAAAGAAATGAGAGATCTCCAGCAACAAATAATCACAGAGGGACAACAGGACGGGACTTTGGAATGGGAAAAGCACATTGACAACCAACTGGAGGAAAGAAGAAAGCAGAAAAAAATTATTTGGAAGCAGAAATCTAAGATTAGATGGCTGAAAGAAGGAGAAAGAAACACTAAATTATTCCATAGAACCACCATTCAAAGAAGAATGCACAGCACCATCTCTTTTATAGAAAAGGAAGGAGGGGAAAGAGTTGAAAACCATGCAGAGATTGAACAAGAATTCATCAATCACTTCTAAGAGGTCCTTCAAGAACCCCAAATTCACAGACGGCCGGCTATAGAAACAATCACTCAACATGTGCCAGGAATTATCACAGAAGAATACAACCATCCCCTTCTTCGACCTGTAGTGCCTCAGGAGGTGGATATGGCCATGAATCAGCTTAAGGAGGGAAAAGCACTAGGTCAGGACGGCTTCACCACAACTTTCTTCCATTATTTTTGGGAGCTTATAAAAGAGTAAGTGTGGCAAGTGGTGGAGGAATCGCATACTCTCCATTGGCTTCTGCCCTCACTCAATTCGACTTTTATCGCCCTCATTCCCAAAGAATAAAGAACTCCCACTCCAGATAAATTCCACCAAATCATGCTTTGCAATGCCATATACAAGGTTATATCCAAAGTAATTGCTAACAGGTTGAAGCCGCTTCTGCCCCTTCTCATATTGCCTGAACAATCCGGCTACGTGGAAGGATGTCAAATTTTGGATGGCATCATCCTGACTCATGAAATCATACACTCCCTCAAGAATTCCAAATAGGCAGGTATGATTCTTAGGATAGACCTATCCAAAGCATTTGATAAACTAAGTTGGACTTACATACAAAAAATGTTACATGCCTTTGGTTTCTCACCAATGTGGGTTCACTGGATTCAGAGTCTAATTTCCACTTCCTTCTTTTCAAACCTCATAAATGGTATTCCCTCACGTCCATTCAGTCCCTCCAAAGGCATCAGGGAAGGGGATCCCTTATCCCCTTTCCTTTTTGTTATAATGGCTGAAGGGTTGGGTCGACATATCAAGCAAGCCCTTATTTCCAAACTTCTCAAAGGAATTTCTGTCCACAATTCTCCTGCCACTTCTCATCAACAATTCATTGATGACAACATGATTTTCGGGTATCCATCTATTCAGGAAGCCTCCACCTTTAAATCCCTCCTGAAGGATTTCTCAGACGCTTCAGGAACAAACATAAACAAATCCAAATCATAGATCTTCTTCTTTCACACCCTGCCCATCACTCATCAAGCCATTGCACGCATTCTAGGCTTCCCCATAGCCTCTCTGCCTTCCAATTACCTGGGCGCCCCCCTTATAGACTTGGTCATAAAGCATGCCTCCTGGCATTTTCTCCTTGAGAAAATTGAATCACGTATTACTTTTTGGACTCACAAAACTCTAAATATAGCTAGTAGATTAGTGCTAATCAAAGTTGTGCTTCAGACAATGCCACTCTATCTCTTCTCAATCCCAGCAGCACCTAAATGGGTCCTTAAAAGAATTAGGGATCTTCAGCGCAATTTTCTCTAGGGGGCATATGGTACAAATCGCAAATGGGCCCTTGTCAAATGGACTACAGCATGCAAGCCGAAGGAAAAAGGGGGCATAAGTCTGTAAGACCCCATCAATAGTAACGAAGTCAAGGATGCAAAAATCTAGTGGCAATGGCTCTCAGCCCCCAATAAGCCTTGGGCAGTCATATGGTCAGCCAAATATGCCAAACACAGACCAGTGGAGGAGATTATTAGATTCACCCCATTTGAAAAAGGATTGCTAATTTGGAATTCATCTAGACAACATTTCTTGTTGATCCAGCAACACAATTTTTGGGAAATTAGAAATGGTAGCACTGCCCGATTTTGGACAGATGCCTGGAATCAGCCTCGAAAGCTCAACAACATTCTCAGCCCGCTGCCTTTCTAAGATTGGGAGGAGCAACAAAAGGAATCAGTCAAGCAACAGTGGACTCAGGAGATAGAACAAGGGTATAGACAATGGAAGCAAACCGACAAGCTTATCAGAAATGCTGATATTCAGATCAAAGAAAGCTTTGAGTGTGAGCTCCAAAAACATCACATGAGATATTCCGAAGGCAATGGTATCTTGAGATGGGGATATTCCCCTAGAGGATCCTTTACTTCCAAAGAGGCCTACAGGATTAGATGCCAAGATTCATACCCCCCAGATCCTTTATGGGGGAAATTCTGGGCGACGGGTACTTGGCCGAAAGTATCCTTATTTCTCTAGCTCACAGGGCACCGAAAGATCTTAACTTGGGACAATTTAAGGAAGAAAAACATTCATGGGCCCTCCATTTGTCCCAAATGGCATTCACAAGAGGAAACGCTTAAACATCTCATGGACTCCTATTCTCTAGCCAACCAACTGTGGGAGAAGGCTAGTTTTCGATGCCAATGAAAATGCCAATGGTTTGAGGACATTATCAACTCCATTCGCCTCTGGCACCAAAACCCATATAAAAGCGCACTTATGAACCATTTATGGAGACTAATACCCGGCCTCCTTTTATGGACAATATGGAAAGAAAGGAACAAGTGTATTTTCAAAGACCAAAGCACCCCTTTAGAAATCATTTGGGGCAACTTTTGTCACAATCTGGAAGAGACCCTGGCACTTCAATCTTGCCTTTTGGATGACTTTACCACACTAGAAAATGAGGCAACCATATGGGAAAATTGCATTATTCAACTCCCTCAAGGAATTCCAACTTGCAAGCTTTCAGAAAGCATGAACATTAGACAGCACTTACGGTCCCGCCCTCCAAGGCATAGATTCAAATTCAACTTTGATGGAGCTTCTAAGGGCAACCCCGACAAAGTAGGTTTTGGTGGCATCTTTAGAGATCATACGGGCTCTCCTCTCCTGATTTACCTTGGCAACATTGGATGGGACAGGAATAACTCAATTGAGCTGGAGGGACTCTGGCAAGGATTACTCCTTTGCCAACAATATGGTTTCCACCCCGTGGAGGTAGAAGGCGACTCCCTTATTCTCATCAACTTGGCCAACCAACTGATCAATGGGGCTCATGCGCATAAAATCACCAACAACTGGAGAATTGAAGCCATACTGAATGATATAGAAAAAATGATCAACTCTAACTGAGAAATTATATTCAATCATGTTAAACGGGAAGGCATCAAGGTCGCGGATCTACTCACCAACCTAGGAGTGGAAAATGGGAATTCTCTTCTCTCTGGAGCTCTAGACATAATTCAGAATCATGAACAAGCACAGCCTTACAAAATTCTGGTCCAAAAGGATGTAGCTACCCTGGATGCGGGTGTCTAGCCAGCTTATAAATGTGATAGGACAGGGGTGTGGTGAGGCGGAACGACACATGCCTGCCCTGCACCACCTGGAGTATCGCCAGATGCAGAACACGCTTAAGTATATGGGGATCATAAGGCGCATTAGCGTCACTTCATGCGGATCTAATCTGCCCAGTCTATCAATCAATTACCTTATCTCCTTCGTACGCCCTAGAATGTGAGATGCCTCGGCCCTCTTCAATGTTGCAGTTTTGATGGGGGCAACTCAAGGCAGAATGGAGCGGGATAAAATCAGGTTCAGCGAAGGGATTGTTGTGGAGTCTCTGGTGCTTTGTAGGTCTGGGTATCGTCTGTTATGGTCTGTCGCTTTGCTAAGGTTTCTTTGGGAGGCCGCTAGCCCTCATTCGAATGCTCAATTGATTAGCTAGAGCTCTAAGACGGGGGTTGATTGGTCTTGTTTCCATAGCCTTGTTGCGGTCTCTGGCATGCCCCGTCTTCGTCATAGAATGAGGAGCCGCAAGGGCACTCCTCGGCGTGCGCCCTCCAGACCAGCCTCCACTTCTCCCTCCCCCTCCAGCGAGCTTGCATCTGGCCGCTACCCTCGCACTCGCAGTGGGAGAGGTTTCTTTCATCTCCCAAATCATTACCCTCCTGATTCCTTGGTGTATCCCTCTTTTGGTTCGACGGTCTACACCTTCAATTGTAATCTGAATAGGCCAAGAATCACTACTCATATCTCTATGTTCTTTCATGAAGAATCCCAGGGGGTGGGAGAATCCAACTCCCATCAGGATGGCCCTGCCTTTGTCTCTGCACAGAATCCTCTTTCCATGCAGGTTTCAGAGATTTCAACTCACAATGCCCTAAACATGGTGATGGAAGTGATGGCTCCTGGTCCTTCTGCTACGAATGCAGCTCGTGCAAGGGATGATATTGTTTCTGCTGGTGCTAAGGATCAGCCTAAGTTCGGTTGGTGCAGAATTGAAGAAGAGCCTCCAGATGTGTAGTTCTTTCTCTGTTGCCTTTTTTATATGTCATGCGGCCCATTATAGCGGGAATTTTTGGTATACGCCGATAAATGGGTTCATACCTGCTAGACCTGGTTAAATTTGGATGTTTTTTTGAATTTTTGTAAGTACAGTAAGACGATCAATACTTGCTCCCCTGTGTGAGATTTGAATACTAGTTCTTAGCTAGGCTCTCTGTCAAGGACAGTGTCTCTAATTTTCTTTGCCACTCCTACAGGGCAATTGTTTTTCACTATAGTCTAGATGTAATTTGATCCCTTTAATGTCAATAGAATTTTATTTAGAAAAAAAAAAAAGATAATTGAAAATATTATTGATTAAATTCTCTCTACCAATATGAAAAGTATACAATAATTCATCATTAATGAAAACCCCTTTGCTTTCTAAAATTAAATTTGTGTTTAAAGGGACTGTTGATTGAATTTGATTTATATTATTGTTGCTAAAAATATCAGGATAGTGAGAAAAATAAGAAGTTGAAGATATATTCCTGAAGGTTACTCTATGTACAGATGATTGACCACTTTCCGAAATAGACCTATCCACAATTGTTCCATCGAAAAATTCAGATTTTTTATCAATGCCTTGAAAAAAACCACATTTACCATATGCTTGATTGATCCGCAAATTATTGGTACGCTTCTCTGGAGTTTGAGATTTATTATTATTAGAAGAAGGTTCTAAATTAATTGCAGAAATTTGTAAGTTAGTGACATTCTCTAGCTGGTTGAATTAGATTAAGGGAGCTTTGAGGTCTAAAATGGTCCTCTTCAGGAAATTATAAAGTAATAGTGGAAATAATAAAATAAGATTAGATTACATCATGAAATTTTAGAGTGAAAAAAGAAAAAAACTATTTTTTCAACTCGTATTATAAACCTATCTCCCTATGGGTTTATTCAAATTTCAAGAGGAAACACTCGTTGGATGCATAATTTGATTCCTCATCCAAAGAGTACCCATGTTGCATATTTTTTATGGACCCTAGTACAAGAAAAATGAGAAATACCTGAAAAATGTGATTGTAGTCACATTTTTTCATGTATTTCTCATTTTTCATGTAGCAACGTCCATCAAAACTATGCAACATGGGTACTCATTGGATGAGGAATTAAGTTTTTCATATAATGAGTACTCCTGCTCAAAATTTCAGTAAAACCTTAGGGACGTAAGTTGAAAATATGAGTTGAAAAAATAGTTTATTATTTTATTATTTTCTAATCTTTTTACTTTTTTACTCCAAAAATGGTGAATTATCCTCGATGGTTGACATCATCATCTTGAATCATATAGGTCCTTAAAAATTTTATTTTGGCTGTACATTTTTCTTTGGAGGCCCATTTTAGACCTCAAAATCCCCCTAATGCTTGATGTCGATTGCTACTAGTGAATTGTGCATCTTGTTGATTTTCTATTTCATCAGATATAGCAAGATTATTTGAATTTGGGAAATATTTGAAATTATAATCGTTTAAGTGATAAAAAAACAATTTATGATTAGGATTGATGAACATTATTTCCAATTTTGATTTGTGGAGGATCAACATTACTATTTTGAGCAATTGATTCATTAAGAATAATGTATATACTTTTTGTTTCTTCATAATTATTATAAGACAAAGACACTAAATGTATGATCCATCCAATTAGTTGGAATTGAGGAGGAAAATTTTTGGATTGAAATTGCATCAAATCTAATTTAAATCAAATGTAAAAATTATCCAAAGTCTCACCTTTCATCCTACGAAATTATCCTAAGTGATTACAAAATTTTCGTAGTCATGTTACTGAAAAGCATGAAGGAAATTTTTTGAAAACTTGTCCCAACTATGTAAAGAGGCAATTAGAAGAGATAAAAACAAGTCTTTAGCTCTACCTATCAAAGTAAGAGTAAAAATTTCTCAAATAATATCTTCATCAATATTATTTTTTTTGCAATTTAAAACAAATTGACGTATATGATTAAAAGCAGATGATGTACCATTATACTTTACCTTACGAAGGGTTTGAATTATCTTTATCAGAGTAGTCGTTGGATGGGGTCCAATAAAGCAACTCCAAGGAGGAATTTTACATGGAGCCATAGTAATAAGATTAAATATTAAAACACACAATCTTCAAAGAAAAAATTTATTGTGGCCCTCCTTGTAGCGCCAAAAGTGTTGATGGTCTAAAATGAACTCATCGACATGTAAGCGAGACTACCTAGTCAGGACCATAAATCAACTCCCTTCCCATTTGTAATGGTGGTTCCAACTAGTTCAATTGGGTCCAGCTACCATATCTCTTACATTATATTATAGTATGTCTATTAGTTTCCAATAGAAAAGAGACATTAGATATGCCCTCTTGCAGAGCTCATGCAAGAAAGTGACCCTTAAGCTCAATAAATGGCTCATCTAGGCCACTCTAAAATTTCCCCCTTGTGTTTGAGGACATCTAGAATGCAATACCTAAAGCTAAATGAAAATATACCCTAATTAAGATAAAATCTATCCTAAAGCTATCTCAATTCAAAGAAGGATTAGTCCCCCTCCCGACCAAGAGCAAGGTAAAAAGGAGATTTGGACCAACTCTAAATTTGAAATAAAAATGAATTCAAAAAGTGAAGTAAATAGTTCCAAGACTTATTACTAGTCCAATAAAGTATATGTATTCAACTATATGATTAATAATCATTAGATCTCTAGTGCAAATATATCCAAATTCAAATAAAATAAATACAAAATAAAAAGATATCATCACATTAAGGAAATAGTTCTCATAAAACAATCATTAATAAAACCAAGAGAAACTTGACATGAATTTTCTAAATAGTTAACAAGTATGTCATGCTTATCTATTTGAATTCATAATTTAGATTGATAGAAATTAGACCCATCATTAAAACATAGTTTTCAAATGATTAAAACAAGCATGTATTAAACGAATTTACAATAGTGTAAAATTTAAAAAACAAATATTTATTTGGATCAAGAATTGCCTCAAATTTTATTAAATGTAGGACACTAATCAACCTCTATCTATGACAATAGCGTAGAAGAATTGAGGATTTGATCAAAGAATCTGAGTACATGAAATTCTTAGAAAATTTCATCATAACGTGAAACTTTCATAGTTGACATACATCTTTTTTAATATCCATAAGACTCATTCAACTAGCTAATTCTCTACAAAAATATTGTTCCCTATAGTAGTGCAAAAAACCCTCTCTTTGCAAAGAATTTAATCCCCAAGTTTCATATCTAGAACACCCCCTAAAATCTATAGAAAACATATTTATAATTAAAGAAATCAAAATGAGAGAGTTATTGGAGAAGAAACTTGCTCCAACATACTTTAATTGGCCAGAATTCTTCTTTCTCTCTTACTAGTGAAACTCCATTGTTCTAAGCCTTCTCTTCCTCATCTCCCCAACTTCTTTCCTATTAAAAACCAATTAAAATTCATAAATTAAAACAAATTTGATGCACAATATAGAAATCAAACCACTTGTCAAGAAATTGTAAATTAAAATCCAAAGAAATCTTCTTGCTATGATTGCTTCAAATGAATTATATTAGCCTTTGAGAATTTCTGAAAATGAATTTTTGTGAGTAGCTTTCCAAAAGCTAATGAAATTTTCCCAAATCCAAAAATAAAAACTAGTTTTTGTTGCAAATTCATCACTTTGTCTTCTGTTAGATTTCTGGGTCATTAAAACATTGGATCTAGTAAAATTAGATTTCCAGGATTATTCTCCTCTGTCTTATTTTCCCAATGATCTATTACAAGTTTCACTTGGTTGAGTAAATCTTGAGATATACCTCTACTAAGTTGAGATGCAAAAATATTAGAACTTTAGAAAAATGCATGTCTGAGCTAAAATTTAGAAAAATTAATTAAAAAGCTAATTCTGAATTAAATTAAAGAAAACCTAATTAACTGTTAATTAATTGTATACAAAATCACAGATTATTAAATTAAAAATCTATTTAATTGGTTGAATATAAAATACAACAAATATAACACCAAACCTTTTATCAAAATAAATAAATTATCATATATACAATAATGTTGGTATTACACTAACGAATAAAAAATTAAACCAAAGCAATCAGAGGAATTAGAGATCGTAAGTTTCATGAAAAGGGGTCCAAGATCAACGAAGTCCCAAGGTACATCGGGCGGTAGGGGTTAAGTGATATGGAAGGTTCAATTAAAAAGAGCTCTGAAATTATATGGTTCTCAGGTCCGATTTATGGGACCTACTTGTCATCTTATATAACAATATAACAACGTTTATGACCAAATTCATCAGAGTTTGAATTTCAAAGAGTTTTTAAAATGGACCTCCAAAATATACAATATTCTGAAACGAAGTAAATGAGCCATCTAGACTTTAAATATCAGAGGTGTTTTTCTAAATGGAGTTACACTATAAAGTGCTCTGAGATACAAATATAACTTGTGCTGAGGGAGCATCAGGATATTTGAAATTTCAGAGAAATTTTAAAATTATAAGTTACAAAATTTCATATTCTGAGGTCTCGATGGAATGCGATGATCGAAGGTAGGATTTTCAAAGAGGGAATGAAATGGAGTTCAATGCGTTAAAAGCTTTGAGGTCCCAAAGAGAGGGATCGAAAGAGGCAAGGAGGACTACAATGGACTGCGACCTTCCCTTCTACGTATAAAGTAGAGTCACTTTATCTTGAGGACCTGTGAATATTAAAAAAATTTACAGTTATTTGAGTTTTGTGATTTTATTTGATTTTTAGTTCTTGTAAATATTAAAAAAAAAACAGTTATTTGAGTTTTGGGATCTTAGATATCAGAAATTTTATTT
>APFE030905048.1:83742-103416 GCA_000404065.3 Pinus taeda
AAATTTTATTTAAATTTAAATTTAAATTAACTTTCCAAATTTGATAATGTACAATTTTAATTGTTTTACAATTTGGCTACCATAATTTTATAGGATTATTAGTTAAAAATTAATTAATTAGTGAAAATTAATTAAAAAAATATTTACAAATAATATAAAATAATTAAAACTAGCATTTGCACCAGACGTTGCAAAGAAAACGCCGTAAGGCAATAGATAACATATAACACTATGTAAGGCAATTGATAGCAATGGATAACATATAACACTAATTAACGCTTCTTTGACAATTGTTGAAGAAAGAAAAAAAAAAATCAACAAAAAACAAGGACCATGCTCTATGCAATACATGCTTCCTAGCCTTACAAATCATGAGTCATATGTCATATAACACTAATTAATGCTTCTAGCATATCACACTAATTAATGTTTCTTTGACAATTGTTGAAAGACAAAAAAAGAGATAAAAAAAAAAGGAAAAGACCATGCTATAATGAAAACAAATTAATGCTTCTTTGTCCCATGTTGAAAGACAAAAAACAAAGATAAAGAAAAGGCAAGGACCATGGCAAGAGCTAACCAGCGTGCTATTGGGCCTTTAATGCACCC
This sequence comes from Pinus taeda, assembly GCA_000404065.3. Classification (NCBI taxonomy): domain Eukaryota; kingdom Viridiplantae; phylum Streptophyta; class Pinopsida; order Pinales; family Pinaceae; genus Pinus; species Pinus taeda. The sequence goes on from APFE030905048.1 coordinate 84,352, forward strand.
GATAGTGGCCTCACCATACAGACATGCCCATGCCATCCATCATTTCTCCAGGAGCTTGACCACAATTTTTTCCGAGAACGGGTGACCCACCACTTCCAAGCTGGCACTCGTTGTGCTGGCAACCAACACCCGTGCAATTTCAAACGATCCCTCGCACCAAACATTCATTTTCTCCATTCGCACAACCGGAACAGGGCCTCTGCAACCCCCTCGAGCATTCGTTTCTCCTGCTCACGGTGCTCGCTCACCTTGCAGGTTCGCTCGCGGTGTTGAATCTCGGCAGGTTGTGCCCCAGGCGTAAGGTAAATTATACTTTGTGAACAATGACATCGACCATTTTGGCGGGCGCCCAGAAGGCCAATGCATACAAATCCCACCCAGTGCTTCTATAAATTGTCTGCATTGGCAGCTCCCATCGTCTGGCGGAACAGATACATTCAACGTCTCCATTTGGGTGCAGGTTTGAGTGACGTTGAAGGTGTTTTCCCATTGCATCGTAATCAGTTACCAGATTTATAACGAACCACTTAGCCATTCAGACATCTTCAATAGTTTTTAGGACGTGGTTTAATGGCTAATAGTTAAGTAGGGAGGTCCAATCTCAAACAAAATTATATATATCTGAAAATTGCTCCAAACGAGGTCCAATCTCAAGCAAAATTATATATATCTGAAAACTGTTCCAAACACAATTTTTTTAGTTGAAAAAAATACAATAAACCACCGCCATTACAATTTCAAACTCAAGCTCCTGCACCCACTGTGCTTGATTGTGTACTACCCACTTAGCCATGGATGCCATGAAAATCAGATAATCCATTACCACTGCCATTGCAAACTTCCTGCATCCACTGTGCCTGCCTGTGCACTTTGCCAGGTGCATAGTTTATTTGGGCTTTTCATTGGGGTGAGATTTTGAGTACAAATATATTCAATTCTGTGAGAGGAATTTGGTGCACATTAATTTTCACATGCTTGCTAGGAAGGATGACCAAGGAAAAATCCAAGGGCGCCAACCAGTGGAGCATTGATGTAAGTAGTAGGCTCAGACTGCTTGAAGTATGTTGCCACATTTGCTTTATCCTCCTTTTCAACTGAAAACATTTTCCAATGCTCCTTTGGTGTGGTGTGATGTGGGAGCAACCAGCAACAAAGCAAACAAACTGGACGAGAGGATCAGAACAAAAGAAAAGCGTGATTTAAAACAGAAAAATAGATTTAAAAAGGATAAAACAGATTTAAAGCGTGCATGCATGAAGCTTTTGTGGAGAAAATAAGGAGAGGATAGGATTGATCCTTCCTAAAATTCTTATATAATTGTAATACCATAAGGGTGTAGGAATATCTTATTTGTGAGTAAAATAGTGAGTGAGCAAGATGTAGTCGATTGTGAGCTGGGTTTTAAGGCTGAAATGCCTTAGCCTAGAATATAATTTGTTCTGTATATATATATATATGAAACGTGTTCTAGTATTGTGTACGCCTACGCTTGTGTGTATGATATAATTAAGTTAAATCTTGTGTTCAAGCTTGTTGATCCAAATATCATGTATCTGTTATATGTAAATGTTTGTTAAAGACGGCATGCAGCGCAGAGGAAGATTCTGATGATGATGGAGAGATGAATGCTCTACCAACAAAGAAATCACGAAGGAAACAGGCTCCAGGATCTTGTTTTTTTAAAGAAATTGGGATTTTGGGCAACCCCCAAAATCTCATTTTCATCAGGTGGTATTAGAGCAGTAAGATTCTGCGGAAAGAGGTACAGTTGAGTTAAAGTTGAAGAATTTATGGTCTTGCTATTGTGCAGATGGCGACAGCGGAAAGTGAGAAGATTTGCAGCAACCTAGAGGATGCCAAAAGACCGAGTGCGGAGGGCTTGGTGAGGTATCGTGTAATAGAGGAGGCTGTTACTGTAGAGGTTGGTTGCAACTCACAGAGTTCTAGTGAAGGAATGCAATGGATAAAATTGCTATTATGAAGACCAGAAGCATATGACCAGGAGGTCATAAATTTTTGTGCCTCGGGAATCTGATGCGGGAGCAACCAGCAACAAAGCAAACAAACTGGACGAGAGGATCAGAACAAAAGAAAAGCGTGATTTAAAATAGAAAATAGATTTAAAAAGGATAAAATAGATTTAAAGCGTGCATGCATGAAGCTTTTGTGGAGAAAATAAGGAGAGGATAGGATTGATCCTTCCTAAAATTCTTATATAATTGTAATACCATAAGGGTGTAGGAATATCTTATTTGTGAGTAAAATAGTGAGTGAGCAAGATGTAGTCGATTGTCAGCTGGGTTTTAAGGCTGAAATGCCTTAGCCTAGAATATAATTTGTTCTGTATATATATATATATATATATGAAACGTGTTCTAGTATTGTGTACGCCTACGCTTGTGTGTATGATATAATTAAGTTAAATCTTGTGTTAAAGCTTGTTGATCCAAATATCATGTATCTATTATATGTAAATGTTTGTTAAAGACAGCATGCAGCGCAGAGGAAGATTCTGATGATGATGGAGAGATGAATGCTCTACCAGCAAAGAAATCACGAAGGAAACAGGCTCCAGGATCTTGTATTTTTAAGGAAATTGAGATTTTGGGCAACCCCCAAAATCTCATTTTCATCATGGTGCCATTGCTTTCTGCAATAAATGAATTATACCTTGCTATTTTAGCAACAAAAAATATGATTGCAAGTGAATCTCATTTTCGTGTCAGTTCAACAACCTTTTTCTCGAACTTCTTGTTCCTACTTGCTGAAAGAAAATTGTGTTTTTTGTTATCAACCTTCAATATTTCTTTCATGTCTTCTCTTGCATTATTATGGCGATCTAGGCTCTATGTCAAATGAAGTGACCAGACTGTCATAAGATTAGGCTAGTAATGCAAGCAAGGCGATGACTGCATGTACATTTTGAATTGGTGCCTCAACAGGTGCTAGCATCTGTAACAATTTTTTGAAGTGATTGATGTTGTTGGCCACATCTTATGTTGTCATCTTTATTTGTGAAAACTTCCTCAGCTATATCTTAAGATGACAGCTTAATATTCATAAATGTTAAACAGCTTGAATTTCAATTAATTGTTGTGTTTGGCTACATACTAGAAGCCCCATAAAGATGAAAGTTTTTATCATAGAAGGTTAGTTGTGAAAAGCTCTATAAACATAAAATCACTAGTTAGTGGCTAATAAGCTTGCAAAAATGCATGCGAGACCTGGATAGGTTCGACTGATCGATATTAATTGTGTATATCCCACTTATGGATAGGTGATTCATTTAAATTTCTCACTGAGACCAATGGGCACTGCCTCTGGCTACCCAGCTCTTGTTTTAGTAAAAGCAGCCACTCGTATTGTTCTTTTATTAGCCTAATAAGGAACTCTTCTTCTAGTAAGAGCAGCCACTTGTATTGTTCTTTTATCAGCCTAATAAGGGCTGGTTGAGTCGTGGATTCTGCAGCATTGAATTTTTCATTATATGTGATCTATATCAATTGTGTATGCACCACTCATGTATCGTGTATGCCCCACTTATGTATAGCTGATTCATTTAAATTTCTCACTAAACCAATGGGCACTACCTCTTGCTACCTTGTTTTTTTAAGTAAAAGCAGTATAGTTTTTTTAGTAAAAGCAGTATAATGATGTGTGATTTGATGGTAAGTTTAACTGAGTGAAGCCTAGAAGATTGTCGTTCAAAGCTCTATAAACATAAAATCACTAGTTAGTGGCTAATAAACTTGCAAAAATGCATGCGAGACCTGGATATGTTCGACTGATCGATATTAATTGTGTATACCCCACTTATGGATAGGTGATTCATTTAAAGTTCTCACTGAGACCAATGGGCACTGCCTCTGGCTACCCAGCTCTTCTTTTAGTAAAAGCAGCCACTCGTATTGTTCTTTTATCAGCCTAATAAGGAGCTCTTCTTCTAGTAAAAGCAGCCACTTGTATTGTTCGTTTATCAGCCTAATAAGGGATGGTTGAGTCGTGGATTCTGCAGCATTGAATTTTTCATTATATGTGATCTATATCAATTGTGTATGCCCCACTCATGTATCGTGTATGCCCCACTTATGTATAGGTGATTCATTTAAAGTTCTCACTAAATCAATGGGCACTACCTCTTGCTACCTTGTTTTTTAAGTAAAAGCAGTATAGTTTTTTTAGTAAAAGCAGTATAATGATGTGTGATTTGATGGTAAGTTTAACTTGGTGAAGCCTAGAAGATTGTCGTTCAAATTTCATTGAGTACACTGGCCTGCTGTGGTGGATGCTCGAGACACAGATTCCCCACCCCTGCCTTGGCAGCACGAGAGTTTCGCTTTGCTAAAACCATAAGATCTTAGTATATCGACTTACAGGTAATTGGATGTACTCTTGGTGTTATAGTGGTAGCTACGAGGATTGATCTTGAGTCTCCCATAAATTAGGACTGGCAGCTACCGATTCACCATGTAGTTAAAAAAACAAAACAACCAAACTTATATATGTGCATTGATATTTTCTAGTTATTTTATCAGCCTAATAAAGGCGGGTTGAGTTGTAGATTCTGCATGCTACTGACGTTGATTACTACAGTTCCACGTATTGATCATGATTACAGCAATTTCACACATTAACCTAAATACTTTTTTTAGTGAATAGTTAATGACTTTGAGGCAGATAGATCAGAGGAAAGTACAGGACACTAAATTGGTGGTAAACAATAGGCATCCTAGAGCAATGCTTTAATTGTTGTATATGTGTAGATATATTGTCGATATGTGTGCATGTGTCCAATATATACAACTAATGATTCACTGTGAGGTGCATAATGCTTTGAATTGCTAGGCCGTCATGGTTACACCGAGTGGTTGGGACTCATTGTTTATGTTGTTCACCTCGGTTTGAATCTCTGGATACCTACTGATGGGAGTTATAGTGATTACCTGGGGTTTTGATCCTGTGTCACGTGGATGAGATTTTGACTAGTTACTAATTTGTTGGGTTCGTAAAAATAGCAGGCCAACATGGTAATAAATTATCTGGAGAAAGATTCTAACAAAGCAGCTACACTAGTATGTAAAAGGTTGTTTCAAGAATTATATCAAAAGTATATATGAAAAAGCAACAGTAAACTTGAATTTTAGAAACGGAATCAAATCCATAGATAAGAAACAGTTGTCCTTGGATGTAAAATATCATGTACAAGGAAGCACACATAATATACAGCGCCTCATGATGCAACGATTGGTCCCATACACAAACATGGCTATGTTTGGGTGGAATCCATCAAGCTATGGAAACAAAGAATCCATCAAGCTATGGAAACAAAGGTATTTCTGCTTTGAAAATGCATCTTATATTCCATTATTAAACAACAAAAATTACATCAAGAATTATAGGCTGTGGCACCAAAGCATGAGCCCCTAAACCAAAAGGCAAGCCTCCATGATTTACAATGCCTGAAATTCCATGCATCCAACAAATTATTTAAACTCGATGAAGAAATGTCTATGAGTATGTATGGTAGCAAACTTGAAAAGTCGATAGTGCATGCAAAGAGTCTCTCTAGGAGCGATAAAACAGGCTGCAGTGTACTAAAACTTCTAGGAATAACATGTTGGCCTCTCATATGCCTATAATGTAACTGCAAAAATATAAATATAATAACTGGCAATACCAATGACCAAAAAATCATACCTGTGTATGATAAGTCAATGAAGATTCAAGAAAGATGGTTTCTAATTTTTGCAGGTTGTTTCCCCATCCATGAATCAATAATGTTCCTTTCCTCTGTTTCTCAGTTGCATATCCTCATTTGTTGAAGTTTTTCTTCCTGGGCAAACTACTTTCATACTTAAAAACATGCAACATAAAAATAACTGTAGGCCTTTAAAAGGAGATCATACTGCTTGGCTCAGAAGCTGAACAAAACAAATATTCATGTATTTGAGTAGGGTTTTTTCAACTCTAGCAAGAAGAATGCATTTTAACACACGATATCTCTCAGCTTTCAAAAAGAGTTAAAACCAATTTAAACTACAGATTGTACAACCCAAGCAGGACACTTGGCATGAAAAAGCGAGCTATAAATCATGGAATTAGACTGGGTCTACATCCCATATTCAAGTGTTCTTTCCTGTATGCTCAATTATGTGCATGGATAAATCACAAAGTGCTTTTCAGTTCTCCTGTCTGAATCAGCAAGCCTTGAAAAAAATTAGGCTGATGAGATATAACATTATAAGAATAAGGCGCTTCCCAACATAGCGCCACTTCTAGAATATATTTAGTTATTTCCAGTGGTAAGATTTAAAAGATTTCCAAGAACTCCTATAATGCTCACAACCAATGCCATGACAAGCATAGCCCATGGGAGAATCTTCTTCCTTAATCCTACGCTTTCCTTTCGTTGGTTGGGGTTAGACCTCAGGGCTATCAAAGCAGGAAATATGAAACCTAAAGATAGACCTGTGGTTGCTCCTGTGAACTGAAAAGCTACCCAAATAGTGGGAATCAAAGTAGATCCCATGTAAAGTAAAACCAAAACAGGGATATTCAAGATGACAAACCTCCTGTTGCTCTCAGAGAGGGGCTTCGATCCCTTGAAGACCATGCAATCCATTGTCTGCCGAAGTGAAAAATGGATCACAGGAAAAACAAGCATCAAATGGAGCACATATCCAACCCTAATAATGTTATCAAGAATGGAACTGAAAGGAATTTCAAGGTATTTGTCAAAATTTGACAAAATATCTGAATTTGTAGATTTCCCAAATAGAAGATAACCTAATATTGTAGTAGATTCGTACACCAACAGACACAGCACTATGGTGATCCTTCCAACCCTGTTCATCTTAGCAGGCGTTCTATCCTCCATTTCATTATAGATCAGCTGTACATTGAAATGACATATGATTGGGATTACCACGAGAAGATCCAAAATAGCCCTTTTGGACCCAACATCAAGAAGCAGCCGAGGCCTCTCGATCTTGCCCTCTACAAGCCTAACAAAGGAAATAATTGATGACAAAACAACCAAAACACCTGCAAGTGCAACAGATGTAGCAGATGTGAATTTCAATGAATCTATCTTCTTAAGAGCACAGTTCCATGTATTGATCATGATTACAGCAATTTCACACATTAACCTAAATACTTTTTTTAGTGAATAGTTAATGACTTTGAGGAAGATAGATCAGAGGAAAGTACAGGACACTAAATTGGTGGTAAACAATAGGCATCGTGGAGCAATGCTTTAATTGTTGTATATGTGTAGATATATTGTCGATATGTGTGCATGTGTCCAATATACAACTAATGATTCACTGTGAGGTGCATAATGCTTTGAATTGCTAGGCCGTCATGGTTACACCGAGTGGTTGGGACTCATTGTTTATGTTGTTCACCTCGATTTGAATCTCTGGATACCTACTGATGGGGGTTATAGTGATTACCTGGGGTTTTGATCCTGTGTCACGTGGATGAGATTTTGACTAGTTACTAATTTTGTTGGGTTAGTAAAAATAGCAGGCCAACATGGTAATAAATTATCTGGAGAAAGATTCTAACGAAGCAGCTACACTAGTATGTAAAAGGTTGTTTCAAGAATTATATCAAAAGTATATATGAAAAAGCAACAGTAAACTTGAATTTTAGAAACGAAATCAAATCCATAGATAAGAAACAGTTGTCCTTGGATGTAAAATATCATGTACAAGGAAGCACACATAATATACAGCGCCTCACGACGCAACGATTGGTCCCATACACAAACATGGCTATGTTTGGGTGGAATCCATCAAGCTATGGAAACAAAGGTATTTCTTCTTTGAAAATGCATCTTATATTCCATTATTAAACAACAAAAATTACATCAAGAATTATAGGCTGTGGCACCAAAGCATGAGCCCCTAAACCAAAAGGCAAGCCTCCATGATTTACAATGCCTGAAATTCCATGCAGCCAACAAATTATTTAAACCCGATGAAGAAATGTCCATGAGTATGTATGGTAGCAAACTTGAAAAGTCGATAGTGCATGTAAAGAGTCTCTCTAGGAGCGATAAAACAGGCTGCATTGTACTAAAACTTTTAGGAATAACATGTTGGCCTCTCATATGCCTATAATGTAACTGCAAAAATATAAATATACTAACTGGCAATACCAATGACCAAAAAATCATACCTGTGTATGATAAGTCAATGAAGATTCAAGAAAGATGGTTTCTAATTTTTGGAGGTTGTTTCCCCATCCATGAATCAATAATGTTCCTTTCCTCTGTCTCTCAGTTGCATATCCTCATTTGTTGAAGTTTTTCTTCCTGGGCAAACTACTTTCATACTTAAAAACATGCAACATAAAAATAACTGTAGGCCTTTAAAAGGAGATCATACTGCTTGGCTCAGAAGCTGAACAAAACAAATATTCATGTATTTGAGTAGGGTTTTTTCAACTATAGCAAGAAGAATGCATTTTAACACATGATATCTCTCAGCTTTCAAAAAGAGTTAAAACCAATTTAAACTGCAGATTGTACAACCCAAGCAGGACACTAGGCATGAAAAAGCGAGCTATAAATCATGGAATTATACTGGGTCTACATCCCATATTCAAGTGTTCTTCCCTGTATGCTCAATTATGTGCATGGATAAATCACAAAGTGCTTTTCAGTTCTCCTATCTGAATCAGCAAGCCTTGAAAAAAATTAGGCTGATGAGATATAACATTATAAGAATAAGGCGCTTCCCAACATAGCGCCACTTCTAGAATATATTTAGTTATTTCCAGTGGTAAGATTTAAAATATTTCCAAGAACTCCTATAATGCTCACAACCAATGCCATGACAAGCATAGCCCACGGGAGAATCTTCTTCCTTAATCCTACGCTTTCCTCTCGTTGGTTGGGGTTAGACGTAAGGGCTATCAAAGCAGGAAATATGAAACCTAAAGATAGACCTGTGGTTGCTCCTATGAACTGAAAAGCTACCCAAATATTGGGAATCAAAGTAGATCCCATGTAAAGAAAAACCAAAACAGTGATATTCAAGATGACAAACCTCTTGTTGCTCTCAGAGAGGGGCTTCGATCCCTTGAAGACCATGCAATCCATTGTCTGCCGAAGTGAAAAATGGATCACAGGAAAAACAAGCATCAAATGGAGAACATATCCAACCCTAATAATGTTATCAAGAATGGAACTGAAAGGAATTTCAAGGTCTTTGTCAAAATTTGACAAAATATCTGAATCTGTAGATTGCCCAAATAGAAGATAACCTGATATTGCAGTAGATTCATACACCAACACACACAGCACTGTGGTGATCCTTCCAACCCTGTTCATCTTAGCAGGCGTTTTCTTCATAAACCTGTGGTAAATATGTCCAATCCATTATCTTGATAACCTGAGAAAAAACCAAAAACATGTGTTTAGGTACAATGTCGCTATTAGGGTTTGACAAAATGAGGACATAAATCCATAAAATAAAATAAGTCACTAACATTTTTGGTGAACGGCATTGATTTATGCTCATCCCATCACCGACTCATTATTTCTTTTGGTACGTCTAAAACTCTCGAGTGCGAGTTCTAGGATACAATATAAAAAACCAGCCTGTTAGTGCTATGTTCATAGTTATGGGATACAATATATAAAACTTTTTGATGGAAATTAAGAGTCAGCTTAAGCCAAGACAAAAAGACATTTTAACATAATGATACCTATTGGACAAAGAAAACAGAGGATCGTTTCCGGAAACAGGGGAAAGAAAGGGCAACAAGAAAATGAAATTATTAAACTGAATGAAGCATTCTACTTTCTAAACGGCATTCATCAAAATATAATAAATATGTAATTTACACAATTAACAAAATCTAAGATATATGTAATGTGCAAAATTAACAGAGATTGATCCACAGATAAATTCAAAAATATTGAAATATCCCAATTTTATTAAAAATTATTAAAAATTGTGTTGGAAAACTGAAATTTGTTCAAAATTTATATAACTTGTTGCATTTATTCTTTCTTGCGATGGATATACTCCTTTAACTGTCCCACCCACATTGCATGAATAAGAGTATTACCTCTATCTATGGCTCTGCCACTGGTTTTTTACTTTCTCTTCTACCAGAGCTCTGCTTAGTCTGTTAGAAAACAAATAGGAAATATCTCTTACCACCACATGAAGACGACATGAGGACTGACTTACAGTGTCGTTCATGGTTGCCCTACCAAATATTATTGATAATGGGCAATAAAGGATCATTCAATTTCTCTCACCGTGATGAGAATTCAGATGCAAGGAGAAAAACAAAAAAAAATTGTTGTCTTTCGAAATAAAGCCATAAATATCTATGAAAACAAAAAACGAAATGTCAATGTTCCTTACTTCCAACTGGAACTGAATACCGAAGCGATGGTTTGCAGTATCGTTGGGAAAAACTGACTTACCTTACACAATACAGGCCTATTGTCAGAGAATAAAATCACCAATTGTCACGGAAAATAGAAATAAGAACCCAATGCCTAATAAATGAAGGAAAGAAACAAATGAACCGTTTAAAGCAAATTCCGATAAATCTATGATGTCCCTAATTAATAACCACCAGGCCTACGTCAACCGTTCATCGCTACCCACTTCATCCATCCATAATTTCGTTTCCTCATCATAACTGGCTTGCTTAGATGCAACAGACGTTGAAAACCTGGAGGGCCACTCACTGGTGAACCTCCTTACTACAAAGGTGGTTATTCAGCCCCTGCATATCCTCATTTGTTGAAGTTTTTCTTCCTGGTCAAACTACTTTCATACTTAAAAACATGCAACATAAAAATAACTGTAGGCCTTTAGAAGGAGATCATACTGCTTGGCTCAGAAGCTGAACAAAACAAATATTCATGTATTTGAGTAGGGTTTTTTCAACTCTAGCAAGAAGAATGCATTTTAACACATGATATCAGAAATTTTATTTAAATTTAAATTTAAATTAACTTTCCAAATTTGATAATGCACAATTTTAATTGTTTTACAATTTGGCTACCATAATTTTATAGGATTATTAGCCAAAAATTAATTAATTAGTGAAAATTAATTAAAAAAATATTTACAAATAATTTAAAATAATTAAAATAATATACATTTTGTACATTTTTTGGTCCTCACGGTAAAAATTATTTAAATTTGGATAAACATCATTTGTAAATTGTGCAACCAAATGAGATGAAACGAGAACCGCTGGAAGGTTGTGAAAAGTGGAACACAATGAAGCAATTAAAAGAAAAACTTGAAGAAAATACAAAAATTGGTAAAATTGTAGGACACTTAATGAAAAATAAAATATTAAAAGGTGTTCTAGCCAAAATTTATAGAAAGAGTCCTCATTATTTGAAATAAATAAGTTAAAAATGGGTGTGTTAATTTTTTACCTCAACACCTAGTTATCAAAATTGCAACAATTACCTACTTAATAAAATAATGGAATTTGATGGAAAAGAACAAAAAGTACTCCACTAGGAACATTCATTACATGTTATAATGAGTAATGCATACATCATTCATCAAGATATTCTTCAAAAAATTGATCTTCAGTAAATTAGGGCATAAAATTTTAACCTAAAATTAATAGCTCTACACATTAGGCATTGAAGAAAGAAATATTCAACCATGTATTCCAATTAAAATATAACATGCAATATATCCTTCCATTGGAACAAGAAATATCTCAAAATAATGTGAAAATAAACTTACATACATCAAAATGCATAAGCATCTCCAAAATTACCCACAAGAAACAAGTGCAAGTTCTCAAATAGGGCTAATATTAACAAGTTGGATGATGATTGATCATAATGGGTTGTTAAACAATATATATAATTCCTACTAAGAAGTATTATGCATAAATATCGCCTAAAATTGTAAAATAATGTACAATAAAGCCTCTAGGTCATAGGCTGACCTAGTAACGAATGTCCAAATAGATAAAGCTTTATTACAAGGGCTAAAATGTTGATGTCATCTAGTAATAGGTGTTCCTAAGGCTTGTATTGAGGTCTTCTTGTGACATAATGTGTGAAGAGGGCCTACTAAAACTAAGTCCTAGGGGTGCCACCTTCCTTACAACGTCAAGCCCTTCACATATGAGGTGCTTTGTGATATTGATCCTCTTGAAGTTTGTGATGTATTATTAGCACAAACATACTTGTGGAAGTGTCATGTTTTATATTAATTTATACCTCGCTCTGTGATTATTACTTTCTACGATAAGTTGTAAAGGATATTACAGATAGCCCTGCCTACCACCATCTCTTTGATCTTTGCAATGCAATGGACTAAGATTATTTGATAGACCAAGAAATTTTTTTTCCTTATGATTTTCTCTCAAGGAAAGAAGCAGATTATGACCTTGACTTCCAAAGAGGGCTCCTCTATACAATAGCAACAGATAGACAAGGTTGTGGAGGAGTACAAGCACATTTTTGCCTCACTTACAAGGGTAACTATACACCATTAGGTCAAAAATTCCATCGATATGACCTCAGTCTTGCCACAATCTAATGGACCGATTTATCGATGCTATATTTTGGAGAATCATGAGATCGAGAGGGATATTTGGGAGGTATTGTAGAAATGACACATTAGACCAAACTCATCACCCTATGGGAGCTCAATTGTATTGGTACAGAAGAAAGATGGGACCTTGAGACTCACTATTGACTATTGGGCGTTGAATAAGGCCACAATCTGGAATAGGTACCCCATGAAATAGATTGATGACATTCTCGACTAGCTCAAGGTGGCCAAATACTTGCGCAAGATTGACTTCAATTCCGGTTATCGCCATGTGTGGAAGACTATCTTCAAATCCAAGGAGGGGATTTTTGAATGGTTGGTCATGCCTTTTGGGTTGACAAATTCCCCTGCAACCTTCATGAGATTGATGGAAGACATCTTGGAACCCTTCGCCAATACATTCACCATATTTGATAAGTCCTCCAAACCCTACAACAACACAAGTTGCGTGCCAATCTAGAGAAATGCACCTTTTGCATGAGCCAACTTCAATATTTGGGGTACATCATCGATGAATATGGTGTGTACATGGAGCTCGCCAAGATACAAGTCATTAAGGATTGGTCATCCCCATCCACTCTAAAAGAGCATCACAACTTTCTAAGCCTTGCCAATTTCTACCGCAGGTTCATGTTGTCATTGTCTCATATCACCTGGCCACCAAGTCAATTCAGCAAGGGTGAAGTGAAAGAAAATTTATTTCATTCTGAAACCCAATAGAAGGCATTTGCCAAGTTGAATCAACACCTCTACTTTGCATTAGTGCTCAAATTACCAGACCTGCAGCAACCATTTGAGATTGATACAGATTCCTCCAACTATGCTATCGGTGTAGTTCTTACTTACTAGGTGCATCAAGTGGCTTACCACGGTGAGACATTTTCAGGCACAATCCAGAAGTATCCCACCTATGATAAAGAAATGTATTCCTTTATGAAGGCCTATCATCAATGGAATCATTACATTTTGGGGGAGGAAACAATCATCCACATAGACCCCTAACCCCTGCAGTTCTTACTTAGTAGGGGTATCCACTGGCTTACCATGGTGAGACATTCTTAGACACAGTCCGAAAGTATCCCACCTATGACAAAGAAATGAATTCCACTATGCGGGCCTATCGTCAATGGAAGCATTACATTCTAGGGAAGAAAATGGTCATCCACATAGACCACTAATCCCTGTAGTTCATACAAACATAAGGGAAGTTGCAGAATGATTGACATCAGAAATGGTTTCCATACTTGCAACAATCCCATTTGAACATTAAGTACGAGAATGGAGACACTGATAATGTTGCATATTTCCTTATTTGACCACCAGTCAAGGCGATGATCATTGTGCTCAAATCTTGTGGGCACAAGACTGCGAGGTGGCCACATCTTTACAAGATCGATATGGAATTTGGTAGCACATAATAAACACTCCTAAAAGGTAAGCACGTTCCAAATTTCCACCTCCAGGATGCAATGTTATGCCACCTAGGACACATATTTGTTCATTCAAGCGAGCGTTCCAAGATAATTTGTGAGGCTCACCAAAATCGGGTCAATAGACATTTTGGACTAGGAAAAACAATGGAAATACTGCAGAAGTATTTTTATTGGTTGAACCTTCATGAGGATCTCAGGAGGTACATTAAATCTTGCACTTCCCACATCATTACCAAACCAACAATCAAGAAGAAAGGTGTATATACTCCTCCTCCTAATCCTATTCAACCTTAGGAATCCATCTCCATGGATTACATGTCAGAACCTCCTTCTACTAAGCATGATAAGGATCAATACTCTTCTACCTTACTCGTAGTCAATGTTTTCATCATCATTGATAGATTCTATAAGATGGCTATTATGGCAGTCTACAAGAAGAGTGTCACAATAAAGGCCATTGTTAATCTCTTCTTTGAGCGAGTGTGGGTACACTTTGGGATCCCAGAGTCCATTGTCTCAGATCTGGACAATAGATTCCTAAGTGCATTTTTGTCAAGTCTCTGGTAGATGTGGGATACGAAACTTACTAAGTCCATGACTTTCCACCCCAATACTAGTAACCAAACAAAGGTCATCGACATGATGATTGTACACATTCTATGCATGTACAACTTGAAGCATCCAGGCACATGGAATGAAAGCCTCCATTATGTTCAATACAACTACAATAAAGCTCTCGACAACTCAACATGCCACAACCCCTTTCAGGTATGCTTGGGATTTCAACCATTATGTCCCACTAATTTGGTCATACCATTTGCATCTAGTTAGGAAGATTCAATTCACAAGACTAACATATTCATTGAGTGCATTCAACATATCTGCCATCAGGTCAATGATATATTGCATAGAGCCAATTCTAAGTACAAGCAGTGTTATGATCAGCATTAAGTACTGCACAAATTCCAGGTGGGCAACAAAGTTTGGCTACAGTTGTAAAAGAACCGCCTCATTGGACCCCGCCATAACCATCACCTGCTATGATATGGGACATATACCATCACAAATTTTATAAGGGAAAATGCCTTTGAGCTCAACATTCTATCATTTTGATTTTCTGCACTCAGTGTTCAATGTAGACTGCCTTCAGGCATACTTTCCGCCACTAGTGGACACATATGACATTGCAGAACAACTCACACTAATAAAGTTGAACCTAGATTGCATGGAAAATGCCACAACTGATCAAATCATGGATAGACATATCAATAACACTTGCCAATAGAGGATCCATCTATATCGAGTTGTTGAAGCATGCTAACTCCATGAGGATAAGTGGTTCATGATGGCCCAGGCTCAACAAAAATTTCCTCACCTCATGGACGCTCTGCAGGAAATGGGGAACATTGTTTCCTAAGGAGGGATTATTGATATAGGTAGATATTGGTGGCCACCTACCTATTCTACCTATACCTCCAATCAATTTCATATGCTTCCTTGTTTATTGCAGCATTTACTATTTTTAGCAATTTTTTGGTCCTCGAACTTCCAGAGAAGCTTTAACCCCCTAAATGGTGTTTTTGTTTTATGTCTATAGCTTATTATTGCAAATCCTTTATTATTCCGAGAGATATATCCAACAAGGTATTGTACATGTGAAATGGAGATAATATGACCAAGTTACGATCCCGGGAAGTTGGTCACCCAACTAACCCCAACAATGCCCACAAAATCTTAGTGTTCCATCTCCTAGGGTTAGTGTTTTTTATTTTTTAGGGGTTTCCCTTGTTTTTCAATAATAATTTGGCTTTTGAGCTAAATTTTAATACAGTTCATAGGTATGTAGCTTCCACATCTCTTCTCAGGGATAAGCTACCATCGCCTCGGCTTGTTTATTTCCATTATGTTTTGTAAGCATATTTCAGTATTTGATATTAATGAAATGAAGTGTTATCTCTGTTGTATATTTGTAGTTATGGTTATATCTATAATTTATCACATTCCTATTTAAAGTTTATATCAAAGTGGTTAATAGATAACCCTATTAGGTGTTTCCAATGCCCAAGGGGAAGTGACATGTCCTTAGTCCACCTTTCAATTGATAGGATCCCTGTGAGTAATGGTAGAGCGAAGGGGGAAAGGAGAACTCCATGGTCAAGTGCCATGGTCAAAGGTAAAACCTATGATTCCATACCTCATATTGGCTCTATAAATGTGAGGAGAGAAGAGATCAATCGTGGATGCATGAGTTAGCTCTACTTTTTCTTTTCCACCCCTCTATATACTTTATTTTACCTTTTCCTATTTATTTCTTATATTATTTGTCATGTCTCAACGATTATTGGTATGATGTATAATAGTTATTACTCATTTTAGGATGGGAATTTGATTTTCCATTAGGGGCTAGGACATGCAAGGGTTCCTCAGTCTTCTATGAGAAAGAGAAACATTGTCACATGAACTAGGTGATGGCCATATGATAAAGGTATAGCTCATGCTTGTATTTTTTCGACATGCTAATTTGTATGTCATCCTTTGCACTTTGAATTTTCTGTTATGTTTTGTGGCCATTATATGTTTGTTCCATTTCTTTCAACTACATCAACCTCGAGGGTTGCCTTCTAATGCCCTACTTAAGGTATGAGGATGTGTGGATTAAAAATCCCAATGAACCAATGGTTAGTTGACCCAAAGAAGGAATGAAAAATAAGGGCTCATAGTGTGCAGAGTGAACTGATAAGTACGGAAAAGGGGAATATGGGACATGCTCTCTCAATCATAGATCTCTAAGTATTGCACCTTCCTAAAGCCATGGGCCATTAAGGGTGGTCCCATTGGACTATGATAGAAATTAACCCCCCATTTAAGGTGAGGGAAAAATACTACAACCAAGACCCATCTTTATTCCAAGTCAACCCATAATGCATGTCAGAATGCCCAAATACAAACAAGTGTAAGCACCTGATTGCATAACAGATAAAGTATGTTTTGATCATAATCCCACATTCCAACATGTGCCCTTAACAAATGGCTGAGGAATAATATGACTAACATATAGGGAGGACATATGATGGTACATCATGTTATCCACATATGAATGGTGCATCTGTCTCAAATTCCTTATTTTATTCCTCATAGAAATAATTAAAATTGGCATAGTCTATACTCCATTTCTTGGTCTCTCTATATAAGCTCAGATTATGTCATTAAATGAGAAAAATGTCTCCCTAAGATTTTGATTGAAAAAACTACTCATCACCATTGTTGGTCGAATGCGACTTCTGTTTAATATGGTCATGCATAATGGTAAATATCTCACCCTATTTCTTTCCTTAAACTTGTAAATATCTATGTAAAGATAAAACCATTCATGAAATGCAAGGTTTCTTTATTTTTTTTTTTGCAAATGTCATGATATATATATTCTTAGACACTTTAGGTGCTTTATTCTTGGGTTTGGAAGACGTACCTATCCTAGAAAGATAGTTGTGCTCTTGTATACATTTCCTTCATGTAGACACAGTGACCATTTCATTGTTTGTAGTATTATACCTAATTTACCATGTTGCCTTACATTATAAGAAACAATTTAACCATTTAGGGCTTATGAAGTCCTAATAATGCTTTATTTATAAATTATATTGGTATAACTCTGGTGCAATTAAGAAGCTTAGGGAGGTCACAACATTGGTTTCTTATATATTGATATATTCTAGTAAGATTATAAAATTCCTTTATTTCAAAGAAATTTTTTAGTTTGAATTTTTGTTTAATATGTTACCATAGTATCTTGGTTAATGCACACATGAGGTTTTCTCCTTCTGTTACAAACATTATTTCCCTATCTCATGTCTTTTATACCCTTGCATTAGTAATAACATACATAGATAATTTATTATTTTGTTTATCAAGTTCACATGATAAATTTTTTTACACAACACAATTTTTTTAGAAAGAGTGGGCATAATCGGACGAAGAATAATAGAGAAGAGAAAGAATACCTCCCACATAAAACATGGTTTTTGATTGATGGAAGATGGATAATGTTTGTATAGTGTGTGTTTTTATATCATGAGCACTTTCACATTTATTAGTTTAGTTTGTTGCCCCAACATAATTACATACACAATTTATATTTCACTATACACTTCTAATATTTCAACATTCATAGCACAACATTATAGTCTCAGCTTTGATACAATTTGACACATATGACAGTTCTCTATACATGTTTTGTTCTCAATAAGGTATGTTTTTTACGACATTATGTTGGGTTCATGGCATGTATGCATGGAGGACTAAATGTTGTTGTACATACATGGTTGAGCTATGTACATGTTCATTTTTACGGTTTCTATATACATGATGCTAGGAGGCACAAATAATTTTATATGGTTATTTGTCTCTTTATGTTGCATACTTTTTAATGGAAAGGAAGAGAAGTACAAGGTGGATATGTGATATTCTTTTTTATATTTATTTTTTTATACATGTGCATGGTTTGTACTTTTATGTTGGTTCTTGATGGATATGTTGTGGCATGAAAGCACAACAATGTTTTCCATTAAAATTATATTTTTTGGAATATTCATTTTAGAGTGTATTATTATTAAACAAACATTAGAAGTTGGGAAATAAAGATAAGTGAACCATTTAATATTGAGGGCCCCACTGTTAGGATATTCCGACACATAGGAATAGTTAAGTTCAACTTGGTCTAGTATAGAGTTAGGTATAGAGTTAGGTAAAGTGTGTTTCTTTACCGTTGTACATTTTGTAACTTACAATCCGACGGTCACGATATGTAGTGATCCGACGGTTCATTCTCTCCTCGGTATTACCTACACTTGATCTGTGGCTTGACACCTGATTGGTCCATGAATTCTATTTAAAGCGCATGGAGGGTCATTTGTAGGTTCACCGTGCATGAGAGAAGCTTATGTAAATTTTCATTCTTTTATTAACAAATTGCCTGTAGTAGCCACGTTGGCGCAGGCCGTGGACTGTTTCCCTCTCTGAGGGTTTTAACCACGTCAAAATACTGGTGTATTGATCTGTGATCT
>APFE030905063.1:7988-23571 GCA_000404065.3 Pinus taeda
AATCAACATACCACATGAATCTCAGCAAACAGAGCTGTGAAATTCCATTAAATTCTCTGCCAAAAACTGTACAATGAAAGCTCTGCTACGCTCCAGCAGCTCCCAGCACTCAGAAAACTCTCTCCTTTCTCTCCCTTCCAAATGAATTTTTTAATACAATAATAAAATCAAACTGCTGCCCAAAAACAGGGGCGATGTTTGAACTATCATTACAAAAAGTAGGAAAGGGCGTTTCCTAAAACATAGAACAGCGTTCTGTAAATCTTATGATAATTGGCCAGCTGAGAGATAAATTCGGAGCAAAAATCCCATGAAATCATAGTTAAGGACGAAAATAGGCGAATTTGTTTATTTTGAAATCTTTGGAGCGCTGCTTAACTGAGGTTATAGATAAGAAAACGAATTTTATGCATCTGGTAACAGGTGTCTTCTGGTGACTAAAGTGAAGGGCAGGTGTCAATCCCATTTGGTGAAGCTACAGGCAATCGAATCCTGAATGCCAGTTTGCAACTGCTCCCCAAATCTGGAAATGCGTTGGCTGTTTTAATAAAACAAATTTTAAACTAACATTCTATTGATGATTTGGCTAATTATGAGGCAAAACTGGAGCACATATCTTTTTGATTTCGGTGGTCTTGAAATAGGAAATTCGTTTCTATTTTCTGTTGCGGTGGCGTGAATGAGGACCAAGAACACGTTTCATGTGAAAAAGATGATGAGCAACAGCATTGACTGTCATTGCCTTTCTAGCTCCTGATGGCCCGCAGAGAAGTATAATAAGTCCTGTTCCATAAGTTATCACATCTTCAAGACCAGCATTCTTTCTGTATTGTTTAAATCTGCCAAAATTATCTGCAGTCCACATAGCATTTCTTTTTACTCATCTGGGAGCACTACCTGCTCCATCGACACCTTTGACTTGTACAGATGGCTTCCTTCAATAAGCTCATTCATTTCAGTATCAAGACCCACAATCCAATCCAGCATGCGACGATCTAATTCCACGTGCTGATCGTTCAAGTCACCACCTCCATGAGAATATGTATTCGTTCTCAACTTATAGCAACAAGTTTGCTGGACTTGTAGAAATATTTACGAGCCGGAACCTGTTCTTTGAAGGAATCGCAATAGACTGTCAAAATATCTTTCACCTGCACTGTGTCATGATAACGACAAAAGCTACCATCTTTAAATCATTAAATCGCAGGCAGCAGAGAACCACTCGACCAACTTCGATTTTTTTTTAAAGGCCATTTATACTCCAGGGAACACAATCAACATGATTTTTTACAAGACAACTGTCATCTGTGCAATCCATTCTTCACCATAAAAAAATATAATATCAACATTTCTTGAATATCTTGAAAAGTTTCTCAAACATGCCACCTGTACAAATGTACCATCATTGGCCATATGATTTGGAAGCTTCAAAAACAATTTCAAGGATAGAACATGTTGTATTGTCCATTCCCTCTGGGCCCATCCTGTTTCTGCCACAATCCTGCTTGCTCCTTTTCATCGAGGGCAATCATAAGCAATTCAAAAACAGAAGCAGGATTACTAAATTATATAGCATTAAAACGAGCAAATCGTCGCACAGCCTGCTGATACATAAGCTCCCTACTCAGTGTCACAACATTTACAAGATACAATTGTGTTTTATATTGCAGCAATGCCAAAATATTGGTGCGCCAATAACTGTAGGAAAAAAACAGAGTTCAAGCTTGTACTCTATGAAGGGATCTCGCTGAGCATATCCTCGCAAACCGACCGCTTGTTGGATAACTTCAATACTTGCAAATGTTCCTTCCATACCGAAAGCTCTTTTTATTGGGCACTTGAATGCTAAAACTAATTGATCAAAAATCAGAAAAGTTGCTCGTACTGGAAGGTCCATCCGACAATATTCTTTTCTAGCTACATTTGTATTCCTACATGAATCCTCTGGAAGCACATCTGCTGCTGACTGATGTCTAGGTATCTCATTCCACACCCCTTTTCGCAGTCTCTTAATGATAGATCCACTAATAGCGAAAGTGCGGCATAGCTTTTTGACCAATTTTAGCAGAGAATTTGTTGAGACATTTCAATGACACATTTCAATGAAATTGCACGCACAATGTATCGGGGGTCAGAGCTTAGATACGAGGACAGCACATCCACCTAGTCTGGCAACCTTGATACTGATCCAAATGCAAGTTTTGAGAGTGATAACAATGTAGTTTCAACACCAAATCTTTGCCAGCCTTTGATTTGCTGATGATGCTTTAAATTGTGCTTGTGCAGGGATAGGAGCGTCAAGTCACTGCTGCCTTTTGAAGAGCTAGAGAATAAATTACACAAATTTAAACAACAAATTAATGATTTCTTCTTCAAAACAGGGTTTTGAAGAAGAATCAATCTCTGACATGAGACGGAGTCTAACACATGGTCTAATTTCCCCATTGGTAGACCAATAAACATAGAGCATGATGTAAGCTTCTTTATGATTGGGTTATATATATATATATTCATGAAAGGATGAAAGGATAAATAATAAAGTATGAAGAATACAAATAATAAGATAAAAAATGATACTAAGAATAAAGGATAAGCCTAAAATAAAATGATGTAAAAAAAAAGACTGATAATAAAATATAAAAAAATAAAAAAAAGGCCAAAGAGAATAGAAATGTGTAAAGAATAAAATGCAAGAATGTAAAGAGTGGAATAGAAATTTACATACGCAAGAGTAAAAATATAAAAAGAAAACAATGATAATGGAATGAAGGTGCAAATTAGAAGAATAACATTTAGGGAAATAAAATATAAGAATATAAATAAAGGATATAGTAAATATGGATTTTAGTATAACAAATAATTTTGGAGTCTCAGTTTTTATTAAACTATGGATTATACAAATAGAGAAAAAATCATATGTAGAAAAGAATGTTTAAATGTTGTTGATTATAAAACATTATGGTTGGACATCAACGAAAACGTTGTTGTATTGAAGTAAATGAGGAGGAAGTTCCATAGATTGAAATTTTAGGGCATATTTTACTGGGGAGGAAATGCAATGGTCGATAGAAAGAAAGAGTCCACCGACCGGAAGAAAAGTATCTCTGAGGTTCGATCCAAGGACCTCTTGCAGACCATCCCCAAGTACTAATTCAGGTGCCTGTCTCACAGGGAATGAAAGCCCTAATGTCTGGGATTAAAGGAGTCCTATATATGATTTGTACGAGGTTTTTTCCTTCTCTTATCAGTTGGATAAAGGATTGACAACTCCTCTTCTAGCGAGCATAGATTGTATTACCACCAATAACAACGATGGTAGGCAAGAAATCCCTACAAATCTCATTGTTTTGTTTAAATCCATTCTTGAAAATGTGGATGCCAAGTCTAAATCCAAGAAGTTGAAGAAATATTGATTTAAGTGATTCTTTTGATGGGAGTTCAACATCTTACATATGGTTGTGTTGTGGGCGAGTGGTATGAAAATCTCGCACAATCACTCATTGAAAGTCGATTTTTACAAGAAGTGTGTAGACTGTGGTATTTCTAGATGTATGGCACACATGGAGGAGACAAGGCCGAATGCCTCCTCTCTTTTGCATCGGGATAGTAATCATCTTTATTTTCACAAGAATGAGAATCCCCAGATTGCAAAACCAGATCTAAAGGTATTTTTTCATATTTGTATTAAAACCCAAAGTCGGAAATTAATCCTCCTTGGGGTTCGAGGCTTGGATCTGGTGGAAAACTTGAAGCAGACCATTCAAAATAAATTGGGTATACCAATAATGTTACAAAGTTTGATTTTTTAGGGGAAATCATTGCAAGATGCCATTCAAATGAAGGTTTATGGAATTGAAAGGAACTCCACCATAATATTAAATATGAGGATGATGAGTTGGAGCTTCAAGCATCAGAAACCCCTATGAACCTTTCTCTTTCAAGGATGTAGTGAAAGTGAAGGTGATAGCTATTGATAATAAGATTCAAAATGTGTTAGGTCCTTACATCATCGAACAATCAGAAAAGCACCAGCCATGGACGTAAAACCCCGAGAGATAAAAGTGATTTCGCTAATCGACAATATACAACATTAATATGCATATTTAATGGATCATGGTTGAGAACTGTATATTTACTTATGTGGGTATATTCTTCTTGGACACCCAATTGTGAACTTTTCTTATGTTCCAAACTTTTTTCCTTAGTCCAATTTGACAAAGAGAAAACCAGGGGGAAAGTCCTAAATGATGGGCCATTGTTTTGGGGTAGAGATAGGATTTTTATTACCCCATGCTTCCAAGAATTTGATGCTAAAAGTATGGTTGTCACAACAATGTTGGTTTGGGTGAGATTACCAAATCCCCCTCTCCCTTTTTCACACCATCAAGTCATGGAAGATATTCGGAATACTCTTGGGAAATTAAAAAAATGAACACTTACAGAACAAAAAAATGTATTTTTACATTGGCCATAATTTATGTGGAGTTAGACCTTCGTAAAGGTCTACTTGATCGTATCCATCTAAAACGTGAAAAATTTCAATGGACCCAAATTCTTGATTATGAGAATACGACATTTAGGTGTCGAATCTACTTTCAAACAGGACACCTGCAAAACTCATGCCCACAAGAAAAAAAGATCCAAAAAAAACTTAGCAGTCCCACAAGCTAAAAGGATGGTAGATACCTGATAGTTCAGAGGATGAAGAATAAGATCTCGTGGAAAATTCTCCAAATATGGATACTTAGGCTGAACATGACAACCCAGTAGATGAAGGAACTAGGGACCAGTCAGGAATCATGCCCCAAAATCAAAAGGGTTCAAAATTAGCAAAAATCATGGCACTAGAGCAATGGAAAGAGGATACACTCATTGTAAAGGGACTTGGGGGTATAAAGAGAATCCCATATTTCCGAGAATTTAGAATTAGACAAAGAAGTCCTTGTGCAAAAGAATAAAAATAAATTGGCAATAGCAACTACTACTCCAAACCATGGGGTTTGACAAAATGTTCAAAGAAAGAAAGGAAAAAAGGGCAAGTTAGTAAATACTTTTTATTCTAAAACTCATTTGCAGTGTACCTTTTACATCATTTCTATATCAACGGATCTAAAAATTTGTATGTACACTAAAATCAAAACATTGATTTTAGTATGCATGTGTTGATGGAAAGAAGAATAAGTGACATATATGTATGTAAACCATTCAATGAAGTTTGAATTCTAACAAGAGGAATTAGAATTACAAATATGTCATTGTCTTTTGAGGATAATCTTCTAACACGTTTCGATTGCCTACATAGATTAACAACACTGCAATTGACAAATAAAGAAAGTGAAAAGGAAGCCAAAAACCTTTTGCAGTCACAAATCTATCAAAGTACATGAATATCAATTAGCTTATTAATGTCTAAAGAAATCATTTGTCTCTTTGGCAATAAAAAATAGACATATATGTGCAAGTCAATGAATATTTTTAATTAAAAAAAAAATGATTTTAGTGTACATGCATTGATATTGCACAATTTTTATCATTTCTAGATCAATGCATTAAAATTTGAATATATATTGAAACAGAAATAGAAATCAACATTGAAATTGACATGTACATTTAAATCAACACATTGAAATCAATCTACATTCTTTATAATTGTCCTAGGAGGCACTCTACAACCTAGTATAGCCTAGGAGATGTGTAGGCATAATGTAAGTGAATAAGTGTGTGTTTTAATTAATATTCAAATTAAAACATATATAAATATAAAATGTAATGTAAAATGCAAAATCTAATATAAAATGTAAAACATAAAATTTAAAGTGTAACATAATGTAAAATGCAAAATGTAAAATGTAAGACATAGAGTTACCAATTTGATCAAAATAAATTGATATGACTATAATGTAAAATTAACATACTATTGTTCCTTTAATGTAATATTAAATGTAAAATGTAAGGCACATAGCTACCAATTTGATCAGAAGAAATTGGTTTGTCTATAATGCAAAGTTAACATGTTGTTGTTTATTTAATATGTAATTTCTCTATGTATTATTGGTATAATAATCAATAATATTGACTATTAGTATTACAATATATTACCAGCTTATATCCATCTTAATCCTAGATATATCAAGTGTCGGGTCGAGAGGGATCAAATCTCTCATGAGGTGCAAACTTATTTTTTGAGTGCAAAACTTGATGAAAGTTTTGCACCTCGAGAGATTTGATCCATCTCGACAGTTGATAGATCTGGGGTTATGATGGATCTATGTTGGTTTTTATATCAATGCATCTAGAAATTGACATGTACACTAAAATCAATGCGTTAGAAATTGGAAAAGGTTAAAATTGAATTTGACATAGAAAATTAAATTGAAATAAAAATTGAAATAAATATAGAAATTAAAAGTGAAAGTGAAATTAAAATTGAATAGCAACAGAAATTGAAATGCACAATAAAGTAAATGTGTTAGAAGCTAATATATACATTGAAATCAATGCATTGGAAATGGAAACACATTGATTTATTTGTACATGCATTGATTCCAATATCAATTTTTCATCCTTAAATATGGTTACTTCAATTCGATTCAAATATTCCTCATGGAATTTGTCAAATATGTGTCTAAATAGTACCATTCATGTTCTCAACAAACTAAAGAAACTAAATAAATTTAAAATGACCATATTCATCTCAAACATATATTTAAACATAATTCTTACAAATTGTGTCACTATAAAAATAAATAAATAAATATACATTGACATTGATGCTTCAAAAGTAAAGATTCAATATTTTCAGCGTTTCATTGTTATTATTAAGTATCTTCATCACTAATTTATTTATTTATTTTCCGAGGAAAAAGGCTCATACTTCTATTTATAAGAAAAGTGAAAATATATTACATTATGTATATACACAAGTATTGCGTATTTGAATGAAATACATACAATGTCTTGAACAAAGCTAATGCATCCAAAGATAATGATGGACCATTACAAGAGAAGAAAAAAGCCCTGTATTAATAAAGTTACCTTGCAAGGTCCAAACCTTCAAAAATATAGACATCCTAGGTGAAATTTTCAAGATGAATAACAAACAGGGCCATAAAAGCCTTCGTATGGAATAACCCTAGAGTCCAAACAAAACACTGCTTGTGGGAAAACCCACAAGCCAAACCTCAAGTAGCATGAAAGTAGACTTAGAGTGAACAAGACAAATGACGACATCCATATCATTTGAAAGCAAAAGAAGAACCACCTACAAGGAATACACACTTGAAATGAAAACGACAACAACATCCACAGTTGATAAGCCATTGAAAGAGTCCAAGGAACCAAAACCAAAATTCAATTGCAACAGAACAAACCCCATCAAAGACCCACGTAACTAACGATTTGAATGCACCAATAGTTTGTAGGTAGCAAAACACAGGTCCCAAATGAAACACAAAACCAACATCGACACCACGAACTAGGACTCAACAAGTATAGGCAACAACACACAATAAGATCCTCGGTGGCTAGGGTTTCTCTTGTCGCCTCCCTCGCCCCTCAATGCCCTCCAGACTCCTGAGATGACCCTGTTATTAATGATATAAATTTCAAGGATCATATGCATCTCAAACATATATGTATACATCATTATCATCTTAAATTTCACATGTTTCTCTCAACTAGAACCAACGTAAATCCATCTTAACTCTAGATTTATCATGTATCAAGATGGATCAAATCTCTTGAGATGCAAACCTTCTCTCAAATTTTACACTCTAAAAAGTGTTTTATACCTCAATAGAGTTGATCCCTCTTAACACAGATACATCAATCTATGCTAGTTAATAGCATATTTATTTTTATAAATCAAATCAATTATTTTTAAGACTATTATAAAATATCTACAAACTTAAAATGAAATATATCTTACATAATTAAAAATAAATAAGTAAATACCTACTCTAACAAGCAATCTATTCTATAGATATAGACATATCTATATCTAAAAAAAATATTTTAAAAATAATTTTACACCAAAAATTTAATCCTCTCAATTCATATAAAATTTTGATCCCTCTCAATTCATATAGATTTAAAAAAGATATGCTACTTAATAACCTATTTACTTTAATAAATCAAATTAATTATACTTAAAACTATTATGAGATATCTACCTACTTAAAAATAAAATAATACAGGAAAGGGACTAAAGCCTATGGGTTGGGCCCAAATCCAAGGGTTTCAGCCCTGCAAAACTAACTCAGATGCAAACCAATGGTAAACTTATCGTTAAAAAAAAATGATAGTCACATACACCATATGAAAGATAAGACTAACAATGTCAAGCACTAGGCTCTCAATAGCTACTCCTAGATGCAACCAAAATTTGAATCCTAATGAGCCTTTCAGTTGGTTTATTTATACAGAACTAATTGAGGGGAAACTTCGTTGAAAGGAGGAATGCTCCCCTCCAAAAACTCAATATTTGTGGATCTGGTTCCCTTTGACCTTGTCATGCACTTGGACTTCCCCGACTACTAGTAAATTCGAGATATTGGTGAGGATTATGTGATCTTAAAGCCAAGTTAAGGAGTTAAGTAGGTGGACAAGGCCCATATATTCTCTCTAGGTGTCTCCTTCAAGCCCCTACATGGTAAATATCTTTAAAAATGCTTTCTTCTCCTGCATATTAACCAAATTAGGCCATACAATATGACAAACACCATTTTAGTCTTCCTATTAAGCATATTATGGATAAAAATGTGAATTAATGTGAGAAAAGGAGAGTTTTAAGGGTGGGAGGATAGCACAATGAACCTCAAAATATACCTATTGATGAGCCCCATCACCTAGGTCACGGTTTCTCAAGCCACAGGTCAAGCCTAAAGTAATCTCTAAAGAACTCAGACAACTTGACAAAAAAATATATCTTAAGAAATCCCTGATTCATCGTAGGGGGTGATTTGAATCTCACTTTTTGAGCAATGGAATTGTGGGGTCTTAGAGCTACCTCAAACTTGTTGGTTGGATACTTTGCAAACAAATTAGAAGAAAGCAAATTGGTAGATATTGAGTTGGTAAAAGAGGCGTCGACTTGGAGGAATCGTAGGACTGACACAGAAAGGGTGGCCAAGGGACTAGATTGTTCCTAGTGATGGAAGGATTGATGGAAAGGATCCCAGTGATTAAGCAGTGGGTGGTAGAGGGAGGGATTTTAAACCACTCTTCGATACTCCTAGAGATGAAAGGAGGCTTCCAAAAGCTAGCAAGTCATTTCAAGTTCAATTCCTCCTGGATGAAAGAGGAAGACTTCTTGGCTCTAGTAAACAATAATTGGAATGTATTTGACCCACAACAATAGTATTTAGTTTCCAAACACTTGAGGAATATTTAAAGATCATTAAAAAGAAAACTAAAGAATGGGAAAAGGAGAAAAATAAGGTCAATGCTCAAGAACTCCTGGAAATAGAGGCAAAGTTGTAGGACATGGCCACACAAGAAGAGCAAGTCTTTAAGTCTCCAAAGTCCAAATAAGTCTTACTGAGACCAAGAAAAAGGAGGAAATACTTGTTAAAACTCAAGGAGGAAGAATGGAGACAAAATAGCAAAGCCATATGGTTAGAATGCATGGATGAAAACAAAAAATTCTTCCAGGCCTATGCAAAAGGGAGGAAAACCACCAATACCTTTTGGGGACTCAAAGATGTAGCACATAGGGAGGTGACAAATTTCACAGGCTTGATAGGCTTGGGAAGGAATAATTTGAGAATCTCTTGAGAGCACCAGTTGAAGCAATAATTTCAGAGGTAATTAAAATGACACTTATGTTTCCAAGGTTCGTGGAAGAGGGGGATAACAAGAATATTATGGTGCCCATCTCAAAAGAAAAATTAAAATCAATACTACGTATGTTTCAAAAGGTTAAAATCTCAGGTCCAGATGGATGGGAAGTGGAGTTCTTTTTAGGTATGTATGATACTCTTGGGTATGATCTATTGGCAGTTGTTGAAGAGTCATGAAGAGAAGGAAAAATGTTCCTTAATTTCAACACAACCTTCATAACACTCGTCCCTAAGGTGGACTTACTAGGATCCTTTGAGGGCTTTATACCTATTTCTCTCTAAAACCACATCTATAAGGCAGTTGCAAAAGTGATTGCTAATAGGAGTAGTCTTATCCTCTCCAAATCCATTTATGAGGAAAAATTTAGCTTTCTAGAAGGAAGACAGATACATGAATCCATTGGAGCAGCTTAGGAATGGATGCATAACATCAAGCTATTTGACCTTAAAGGGGTGGTCATAAAACTTAACTTGTCCAAAGCATATGACAAATTTAATTGGATATATCTCTACCTGCTTCTCATACAAGTGGGATTTTGTCGAGATCTCATTTTGTGGGCTATGAGTTGGATCTAAACGATATTATTTGCAATCCTAATCAATGGTTTAGCCTCCCCCTTTTCCCATTCTCAAAGGGGTATCTAACAAGAGTGCCCAATCTCTCCCCTAATATTCTTGCTGGTATAAAATATCTTTGTCATCTTATAGAAGGAGAAAAAAGGAGTAGGGATTTCCATGATACAATTGTTACAAAACTAGTGGAATTAACACACCTCCTTTTTGTAGATGACATACTCATTTTTTGCAATGGATCCCCACGCGAGGTCAATAAATTGAGGGAGATATTACTGCTCTTTTGGAAAGCCACTGACATGTTGATCAATGATAGAAAATCAACTATTTCTCTCCATAACGGGGAGGAGGAAGAGATAAGGCACCTAACACAACTATTCACCTTTGAGTCCAATGACTTGGATGAAGGGGAAGTAGGTAGGATTTTATCTAAAACCAAACAATTATAACAAAAAGGGCTGGCTATGGCTAGTGGCTAAGGTGGAGAAAAGATTGAAAATATGGCACTTTAGATGGATTTTGAGGGCTAGGAGATTGGTCCTCATTAAATCAATACTCAAATCCATACATGTTTATTGGAAATCTTTAGTATGGATACCGAAAGAAATATTGGAAAATATCAAAAGAATTTGCTTTAGTTTTCTTTGGTTTGATAAAAAGGAAACAAGAGTCCTTCCTTAGGTAAGGTGGGAAAAGTTGGATGCACTAAAACTATTGGGAGGATGGGGATTGACAAACATCTTGTTTTCCAAAGCCTTGGTTACAAATGTTGGATGACAGTTACTTTTGACAAGAAGCCTTTGGACCAAAATAGTCACTCAAAATTATATTACGCCAAGTTATCTAAAAGACTAGATAAACCGTGGGTGAATATTTTAGTGATTTGGCGAGTTGTGCTTAATTAATTTGAAGTTATAAAAAATGACTTAGCTTGGAAGGTGGGCAGAGGGGACAAGTTTAGCATTGCGGTGGATCCTTGGCCCAATATAAGTCAAAGACATTTACTTCATCAACCTTTAGTAGAACATTTGAGAGTTATAGGTCACTCGAAGCTAGCAAACATCACCAATCCTAATTCCATAACCATTTGGAAGCAAGATTTGATGTCAGTAGAAGAATTGAGACTTGAACCGAGGCATCATAATTACTATGTTGCTTATCTACATGCTTCATCTGTAGGACATATCCAACTGACAAATTGAGAAGACGAGCTAGTATGAAGTATACCCCTTGTTGGGTACTACACTTCTAAATTAGTGTACATTTATTTATTCTTTGACATATCTCTTACTAAATAAAAATGGTGGTGGAAGACGATCTGGAAATCCAAATTCCCAGTGAAATATAAGATGTTTATGTGGTTACTTTTGGAGAAAAAAGTATTGGTGTGGGATGTTCTCCAAAAATGATTCATGCACAATCTTGAGTGGTGTTACCTTTGCATGGCCATCGAGGAAACAACCATACATATTTTCTTATAGTGCCCTTTTAGCAAACAAATTTGGTTCATAAGTGGAAATGCTCTAAGAAGACTAGGACCATGGGAAGGAGCCTCCTTGGAGGAATCCTGGCAAAATTGGAGCAACAATCCATTGTCATGACTCTTTAAATCCTTTCCTCTCATTATATGGTTAGGGGTGTGGTTTTATAGGAAACGAACCATCTTTCAGGATATCCGCTCAAACCTCGCTTGGGTAGCGGGAGAAGCATGGGTGATCTTAAGCCACTTTCCACAAGAGGAAGGTTCAAATCCTATAAGAGTAGTTATAAATGAAAACCCAAATCATTCTAGATTGTGGTCTTACGTTGATTGAGCCTCCACAAATTATGGGCATCAAAGAGGAGGGGGATTTTTCCTCCACCTCTCAAACACATATTCCTTTCATGTCAAAATGAGATTGGGCTCAAGAAACAATAACCAACTAGAGCTCTTGGCTTGCAAAAATCTATTACTTTATGCTCTGGAAAATGGTTGCACATAGATCTAATTGTATTGGGACTACCTTTTAGCCATCAACTCGCTCAATCAAACAAAAGTTTGTAAAAATATTTTACTTCACCTTTAGCACACCTTTAGTTGAGGAGATGCTAAGACTCAAACAATCTTTTGTTTCTTTTTCGTCCACACACATATATAGGGAATGCAATCAGCTTGCAGATCAATTTTCCAAGGATCGGTTGATTTTGGAAATAGAAATTTGGAAGATTTTGGAGTGACAACAAGAAAACACTTCTGGGTTCTATCATTCTCCTTACAGGGACCCAGTAAACTAGCCAACAAAAGCACATCTCGGTTTTTTTTTTTTTTTCAATTTATGTTTTATCACGTATTGTGTGAGAGACCTGATCTCTCACATTTTGAAAAAGACTTAAAATATTTTTATCTTTTAACTAGCTCTTAAATGGGAACTATAACCAATAAAATGGAAAGACAAGAGCAACAACTCTTCTACCTTGAACACACAACTATAGTGTGTATGCATATTGTATTTTGACTCATTTTGAATGAATTACAATTGCATTTTTTTTCATATGGAAAAAAAAGTTCACAATATTGAAATTTGATGGTTTTGTTATTAAGTTTAGACTATTAAAATGGGCAAAATCTTTGATGCTACTGGTCTAATTTCGCCATTGGTAGACTAATAAATGTAGAGCATGGATGTAAGCTTCTTTAATAATTGGGTTATATATATATTATATAATATATAATATATATATATATATATATATATCATATATATTTATATATACATATACTATATTATGTGTGGGTTCACTAATATCAGAGAACCGCATACCTAAGCTACTTCCATAAAAACCCACTAGTGGTCTAGGTGAAGCGATTATCTTTCATGTAGAAAAATTACTCCAAGGAACGAGTATGCGAATCTCAATGGGGCTAGAACTTGAGTGGGGAGTGATAAGAGAGTCTCCTCTTCTACCATTCGAGCTAAAAACATGGCATTTGATATATATAATATATATACTATATATATTATTCCATGAAGGATAAATAATAAGTCTGAGAATACAAATAATAAGATATAAAATGACTCTCATTAAGTACCCAGGATAAGCCTAAAATAAAATGATGTTAAGAAAAATAAGAGTAATAATAAAATATAGAAAAATAAAAAAAAGGCCAAAGAGAATAGAAACTTGTAAAGAATAAAATGCAAGAATGTAAAGAGTGGAATAGAAATTTACATACGCAAGAATAAAAATATAAAAAGAAAACAATGATAATGGAATGACAGTGCAAATTAGAAGAATAACATTTAGGGAAACAAAATATAAGAATATAAATAAAGGATATAGTAAATATGGATTTTAGTATAACAAATAATTTTAGAGCCTCAGTTTTTATTAAACTATGGATTATACAAGTAGAGAAGAAATCATATGTAGAAAAGAAGGTTTACGTGTTGTTGAATATAAAACATTATGGTTGGACATCAATGAAAATGTTGTCGTATTGAAGTAAATGAGGAGGAACTTCCACATATTGAAATTTGAGGGCATATTATACTGGGGAGGAAATGCAATGGTTGATAGAAAGAAAGAGTCCACTGGCCGCAAGAAAAGTAGCTCTGAGGTTCGATCCAAGGACCTCTTGCAGACCATCCCAAGTACTAATTCGGGTGCCTGTCTCACAGGGAGTGAAAGCCCTAAATTCTGGGATTAAAGGAGTCCTATATATGATTTGTATGAGGTTTTCTCGTTCTTTTATCAGTTGGATAAAGGATTGACAACTCCTCTTCTGGCGGGCATAGATTGTATTACCACCAATAACAACGATGGTAGGCAAGAAATCCCTACAAATCTCATTGTTTTGTTTAAATCCATTCTTGAAAATGTGGATGCCAAGTCTAAATCCAAGAAGTTGAAGAAATATTGATTCAAGTGATTCTTTTGATGAGAGTTCAACATCTTATGTATAATTGTTTTTTGGGCAAGTGGTACGAAAATCTTGCATAATCGCTCATTGAAAGTTGATTTTGGCAAGAAGTGTGTCGACTGTGGTATTCTAGATGTATGGCACACATGGAGGAGACAAGGCCAAATGTCTCCTCTCTTTTGCATTGGGTTAGGAATCATCTTTCTTTTCAGAAGATTGAGAATCCTCAGATTGCAAAACCAGATCTAAAGGAAGATTTTCATATTTGTATTAAAACCCTAAGCGGGAAATCAATCGTCTTAGGGGTTCGAGGCTTGGATCTAGTGGAAAACTTGAAGCAGACCATTCAAAATAAATTGGGTATAGCAATGTTGTTACAAAGTTTGATTTTTGAGGGGAAATTGTTGCAAGATTCCATTTAGATGAAGGTTTATGGAATTGAAAGGAACTCCACCATAATATTAAATATGAGGATGATGAGGTGGAACATCAAGCATAAAAAAACCCTATGAACCTTTCCCTTTCAAGGATGTATTGAAAGTGAAGGTGATAGCTATTGATAATAAGATTCAAAATGTGTCAAGTCCTTACATCATCGAACACGCAGAAAAAGCACCAGCTATGGACGTAAAACCCCGAGAGGTAAAAGTGATTTTCACTAATCTACAATATACAACATTAATATGCATATTTAATGGATTCTGGCCGAGAACTGGAGATTTACATATGTAGGTATATTTTTCTTGGACACCCAATTGTGAACTTTTCTTATGCTCCAAACATTTTTCCATAGTCCAATTTGACAAAGGGAAAACCAGCGGGAAAGTCCTAAATGATGGGCCATTGTTTTCGGGTAGAGATGGGATTTTTATTACCCCATGCTTCCAAGAGTTTGATGCCACAAGTATGGTTGTCACAACAATGTTGGTTTGGGTAAGATTACCAAATCCCCCTCTCCCTTTTTCGCACCATATGTAGAAATTTTGAATAATTTAACACATATTCAATGGAGATTATCCTGATCATGTACTATTGCGGAAAACATACACAATACATAAGCTCCTCTACGTTGATCATCAATATAGCAGCATCAATAACAATAAAACATCAAGAGCATTCACACATTAACACAGTATGTATCCCGGGGAAAGCATCTCGCTAAAAACCCCAACTATCTGTATATTAATGATTGAGTCATGTAACATTACACAGCATAATACTTCACACAAGTATCTCCACCTCTGTTACACACAATACAGCTCAGATCTGA
>APFE030905063.1:38726-59054 GCA_000404065.3 Pinus taeda
CAGGTTTAAACCTGTGTCTAATACAAAGCTCCAGAGCTCTACCTTAAGGTTTGAATTAATAAACCTTGGCACCGAACAAAATCCTCAAAACATTAATTTAGGATTAGGACTTTCCATGTAGGAAAAAGAAGCATTCATTAGTCTGTTACGAAAGAATAAACATGTTTTCGCTTGGAAATATGATGATCTAAAAACGTATGATACATCTATTATTCAACACACTATCCCAATGCTTCCCGAATAGAAACCAGTTCAACAAAAGCTGAGAAAAATACATCCAAACTTAGAGGGTCAAATAAAATCGAAACTCAATAAATTCTTGAAAGCTAAGATTATTTTTCTCGTACGACACTCAAACTGGGTCTCCAATATGGTACCAGTCAGAAATTTAAATAAAGCGAGTCTAAAAGATAATTTTCCATTACCCACTATGGAGCAGATACTCCAATCAGTGGCAGGCTCAGAGTTAATGTCCTTCTTGGATGGGTTTTAAGGGTATAACCAAATTTTGGTCCATCCCGACGACCGACTCAAAACCACATTCAGAACAAAGTGGGGAACATATGCATATCAGAAAATGCCTTTCGGACTTATTAATGCTAGAGCCACTTTTCAAAGAGCGATGGATATCGCCTTCAAAGGGTTAATTAATAGAATAGTAGTCATCTATTTAGATGACATCACTGTATTTTCTAAAAAGAGATCCAACCACTTGCATGATTTAAACCAAATCTTTCAGCGCTGTAAAAAATATGGTATTTCTCTAAACCCTAAGAAATCCTTTTTCGCTCTTGATCAAGGTAAGATCCTAGGCTTTATTGTTTCTAAAGACGGCATCTATATCGATCCAGACAGGATTAAAGAAATCTCTGAAATCCCTTTTCCTCACAATAAGAAATCTATGCAGTCATTTTTAGGCCAAATCAATTTTGTAAAAAGATTCATTCCAGACTTTTCTCAGATTATTTTACCACTTCAAACTATGATTAAGAAAAATTCAGTCTTTAAATGGGGATTTCCAGAAAAGGAAGCGTTTGAATTAATCAAACAATCAATAATCAATGCCCCCGCTCTAAATACTCCAAATTTTTCTAATCATTTTACATTGTATACCATGGCATCCGATTACTCTTATGCTACAGTACTTACACAGATCAACGATCACAATTTGGAAGCACCTATTTCATTCTATAGTTCAAATCTTCAAGGTGCAGAATTAAACTACTCTAAAGTAGAAAAACAAGCCTTTGTTGTATATAAAGTGGTTAAACATTACAGACCCTTCCTTTTAAAAGCCCATACAAAGGTTATAGTCCCTTTCTCCTCAGTTAGGCAACTATTAATCCAAAGAGAATTGGGAGAAAAAAGGGCAAATTGGGTAACACCACTTCAAGAATATGACCTAGAGATCAAGCTAGAAAAGATTGTTAGAGGCCAAGGTTTTTGCAGGTTATTGGCAGGAGCATCCAACATTCCAGAATCAAGCGATACAAATCAAACTGAAACAATCAACCAGATAAGTATCATTGACTATGAATCACAGTATGCTGATTTAATATTTTATTTGAAAAATGGATATGCACCCCCCAACCTATCCTACAAAGACAAAAGGGCCATAAGATTGAAAGCAAAAAAATTTACCCTTATTGATGATGTGCTTTTTAGGCAAAATTATGATTCAGTTTTATTAAGATGCCTTGAAAAACCTGAATCACAAAAAGTTTTGCAGGAATTGCATGATGGACCAGCAGGAGGCCACTTCGAAGTTGATACCACAGCTCACAAAGTCATCCATGTTGGATATTATTGGCCCACTCTGTTTAGAGATGCTCATGAATATGTAAGGAAATGCCGAAATTGTCAAACTTCAAATGGAAGTCAAAGGAAATCAGCCTTCCCTCTACAACCGGTCAACATTGAGCAACCATTTGAGCAATGGGGATTGGACATTATCGGAGAAATTACCCCAAATTCTTCCAAACAGCATATGTATATCCTTAATGCTACTGATTACTTTACCAAGTGGGTTGAAGCGATTCCTTTGAAGACAACGAACTCTGAAGCCATTATTGAATTTATAGACCAATTCATCACTACCAGGTTTGGTGTCCCGAATGCTCTTGTTTTTGATAATGCATCTTACTTTTCAGGCAACGCTATGTTTGATTTCGCAATCAAAAGAGGATTCAAACTCAAATATTCTGCTAACTATTATCCTCAGGGCAATGGTTTGGACGAATCTACAAACAAAAATCTTATTAAAATTATCAAGCGAACTATCGAACAGAATCATAAGAACTGGCACAAACCTTTAATATTTGCATTATGGGCTGACAGGATAACGCAAAAACCTTCTATAGGTTCTTCCCCATTTAAACTTGTTTATGGAAAAGAAGTTGTACTACCAACAAATCTCATTCTTCCTTCTCTAGCCCTAGTTCAATTTATTGAAGAAAGCCCTTCTTCTTCTTTACAGCTTAGACATGACCAGATTCTAAAATTAGAAGAAGAAAGAGAAAAAGCTAAAATCATTCATGCGAAACATCAACAGATCATCAAGTCATCATTTGATTCAATTTCATCTGGTTCCAAACAATTTCAAGTTGGTGATTTAGTCCTGAAATGGGACAAAGCCCATGAAGATAAAGGAAAACACACCAAGTTTAAGAAGATGTGGCTAGGACCATTCCAGATCTGTGAAATGATAGGCCATTCAACCTTTATACTACAAGAATTATCAGGGTTGAGAGATTCTCTCCCTGTTAATGGTCTTATCTTAAATAAACTTTTCAATTGAGGAGGTAACCCCTTCTCCTTTTAATAGTATTTTTGTAGTTTGTAGCAGCATTAGAAAATAAAACTGTAAGGTATCTTCTATTTGACCTTTGCTGTATTCAAAGAGTTTCTCAAAACAAGTAGTGTGATATCTACTTTTAAATAAATAGAAGTCTTAAACAAAAGAAATGATTTCTAGGAAATTAGATATAATTGCATTCTGAAACTACACTACAATCCTAGTGAACCCCTCTCGAAGTTTATAAATATTGTAAATCTTTTTAGATTTTTCAATTTGGTTACAAAAAGGTTATCAATATCAAAAGAGGACCTAATCCAAATTCAACATCTCCAACTCTTACCTTGTCATCCATCCTCTCTTAAGGAGGAAATTGTCTATCCCACTTACTCAAGTTTGTGATTACTCACAATGTAATTCCAAGAATATTGGATACAAAAGATAAGAGGTCTTATTACAAGCCTGCTTAACATGCTCATAGGGAAATAGTTTAGCCAACATTACCAATACTGCATACCAAAACAGGGTAATGGCTGCAATTGTAAGACAAGGGGTCTCATCACGAGCCAACTTGTTCAGTTAGATTACTACCAGTGAATGGCATTGTCACTCAACTGGCCACCACACCAAGGCAATGGCTTTTTATCTAATAAAAAAAAGAAAAGAAATACAAAATGTGAAAAGCATATTTTGAATTCATTCTGTTAATCATGCTCTAACGTGATTGGGATAATAGACAATGATATGGTTAAAAGGTATCCCTGCCAAAACTATGGATGTTTGCTGGCAGCAGAGGCTCTACCTATGACAAAGGAGTTAATTTTAATAGCTGATTTGGAAAAGTTTTCTGTTTTATCAGTATCAACCAATAAATGCCATCTTAAAATCTAGAATGTATCTATTTTTAACAAAAGAGGAAATTAGCAAAGAAAGTTTTGTTTTGTCTGGAATGCAACTATAACTAGTTATATTAGAATTTTCCCTTTTGATAAAAATTTCTATTTTGAAAAAGTTTAAGTATTTCTCTACTTTTCATAGATAACTGTTTCTTCCAGCGAATCGCCAATTGTTGTGCGCTACAACAACCCCCCATTTCATATCATTACTATTCCAAAACCATAATATGAAATAGGTCCCTTTTTAAATTTTTTTTTTGAACTGGTATCAATTTAAGTTCTATTCTAAAAGGCCCAAAGAAATGAAAGAAAACATCACCAAAAGGCCTCTCCAATAAACCAATCAAAAAAACCTTAACGTAAAACGATTTATCTTTTGTCATTACGATAAGGCCCCACTCGCTACTCCCATCGCGATGCGATGTCGCTACCAGCGATCGGGGATTCCAAATGGAACCAAAACAATGACTTAGGATTTTCCTAACGCCCGATTGCGAAAAGGGAAAAAACGCAGTTTTCAAAGTAAAATCATAAAGGCAGTTTAATACGATTTATTCGTAATTAAGGAAATATCTTTCGAAAAGCCGCTCATCCGCGTTCAACCACCAAATTGCCCAAGGCATGCTTCAAATAAATCATTCGGCCATTAACTGAAGCGACTGGTATTAATGAGATTGACAGGCCTTAATGACCATTTAATGAAAACAGCAAGCTTGCGATATATTCACAGATTTGATCCGAAGCCATCTTAAGTCGATCGATCACCATGAATTTATCAAGATATATATATACCTCATTCTATTTGATTCATGTTATTGTTTCCTGTATTACGCCTATCTTTCTCTCTGTGTAGAATTCTTCCGTAGAGACAGATTTGAGTGGAATGGGAAAGAAGTCCAAAAAGACTACAATGCCTTCCGCTTCGCCAGTCGCAAGGCAATTTGTTGTTGATCCAGGCAGTAAAAAGAAAGGGCTTATATCATATACTACGTGCCTGGGACTTACCAGAGCCACTTGGCAAGGAACATATAAATTGATTGAAGCCGAAGAGCCCAGGGTGATGGGAATACAAGTCTCATGTGACAGTACTAGCAAATCTGAGGCTAATCTAAAAGACTTGGCCAATTCCTTTCTTTACAGAATAACGACCCGGGAGAAAATTCTCCCATATACGGATGTGGTAAGGTGGGAAATTTAAGAGATCCCAATTACCGACAGAATGTTTAGCACTGCAGATGGGAGGATTTTCGTTTCTTTTCGAGCCGATGATCTAAGGCAAATGTATCATTTGCCGGCATAAGTGAAAAAGTATAACACGGCATTCCTGGAGAAGTTTCGAGCATAGAATGAGACCAAGTCCGAACCAATTCGAGGTTGGAGACAAAATCCAACAAAGCACAAGCACGAATCCTTGGGTAAGTACTCAGTCGCCTCTATGTTCTCCTTACTGCTATGATGGGATTATGATGTGTAGACTATGGGGATTACATGACTCCGCCAGTTTTACCATAGAAATGGTCCCCTTAATGGAGGCGGCATGTAGTGGCGAGATAATGGATTGGGCGGACATATTATCCGATAAGTTAGCCAAGGCCATTCTTAATTTTAGATTTAATTCTCGTGTCATAGAAAGGTTCATTCCACCATTTTACTACAGTGCCTATGTGTTGGATGTTTTATGTTTTAATTCTGAATTTCTTGTGCTCGGATGGAGGTGGACGTCGCAAGACCCCACACCCATCCACATATATCATCAAAAGTTGTGAAAGACCAACTAAAAACACCACCTGTATCAAATCTGCAACGGTTTCATGTTGCCGATTCATTACTCCATTTTTGATAAGCCTGCCCCAAAGATTTCTAAACAAGCAGGGGTGGATTTAACTGCCTTTACAAGTTGGTTTGGAGAAGAGAAATTCACCTACATTAGAGTTTTTGACAGTTAGGCCAAGCCCCATGTGCTTCCACTATACATCCCTAATAAGTTACTTGCCAGGGAAGTAGCTTATCAGATCAATGCCGATGGGGTTACTCAGACCCTGAAAAAGCAAAGAAGCACGTCTGGCCCTCCTTTCCCCTGCAAATTGGTATTTACACTCTGCATGATATAAAACATGTAGAGAAGGAAGCTGGGAAGATAAATTCGCTGACTCTAGACACTCTGCCAAGCAGGCAGTATGATCCAAAGAAAATCGCTTACAATGCACTCGACCAGGCCAAATTGGCCAAGTTCGAGCACAAAGAAGATAGATTTGAGGATTTGTTTGCATTAGCCGAGACGCTAAATCAAGTTAGATCGCTTGCCATAAATGAATACAACGATGAGGGGCTAGCCGAATTTAACAGAATTAGAGAACATAGGTTGCAAACTCTGTCTCTAGACCTGTTATCGACTACTCCAATGACGAAAAAAACAACCGAGCCTGAGCAGCAAAGTAATACGCAACCTCCTACTACATCAAAGCAGTAGGATGAAGTGCATAATTAGAGGCAGGATGAAACCCAGGAAAAACCTCGAGAAGAGGGCAACTCGAAAGTTAATGATGATACACAAATTGATCCGAATTTTCTCCAGCAATGGCAGCAATTCAATTCAATCATCGGCAACCTAGAATGCTCTAAAGATGATGAGATATCTAAAGAGGGCGAAACACAAGAAGCGACATCAAAACAGGTTTCCGACGAAACCAGCGACCCACCCAAATCAAAGGAAACAGTAATAATTCCTATGGATCCATTGGGCGAAATCATTTTACAAATAGAAGAGATTCCCCCCTTGGAGGTATTCTACATCCCTAAGCATAAAGCTGTTGTAAAGTGACAGAGGAAGAGGAGAAGGGCTGATCAACCTTCTCTATTCCGTGAATTAAGAGTAATGGGCAATGTTGTGTGGAAAGAGGAATTTGATCCCTCTGATGACTTAACAAAGCTACCGCAATACGCTGGAGCATATTCGGTGGCGACCATTGATAAAGCATCGAAGGTGAGCAGTCTATTAAAAGCGAAAGATCAAGACATCTTTTCACTACAGGCTCAATTATCGGAAGCACAGCCGAAGGCAGAGCAGGCAGAGTAGGAATTGCAAGTACAGCAGCAAAACAATTATCAGCTGACTAAGAAATTACAAGAGGAAAAATAAAGGATTGACGAGAGCGCAATCTACAGGCAAAAGGAGCTATCAGCAGCATTAGCGCAATTAAAAATATCAACTGAGGGAATGATAAAATCTAAAGATGATCAAATCGTTCAATTATCAACTCAAATTGAGAAAATGAAAAGGCTCCCTCAGGTAGATGAGTTTAAAGCAGAGGCACTTCAATTAAATAAAGAATTTATAAATCAGGTTAAAATCCTATGTCAGCAAATTACCCAGGCAGAGCCATTGTGCGAGTTGGTAGCATCCATAAGCGAAAACGTAGAAAAGGCAAGGACAGATTTGGATCAGGCCGAAGAAACACTGACAAAATTTCTGGAATGGAAAGATTCCGATCAGGGCCAAGCGACTAACCTACCAAGAATTATGGAATCGCACAAGGAAATATTATTCACAGAATGGAAATCACATTTAATGAAGGCAGAAAGAGCGATTTTTAGATGCAAGGCAACCAGTGGTAATTCGGTTGAATTAGTAAATAATACTCTTTATTTATCTAACATGATTTCGCAATGTACTTCACGCCAATTAACAACAACAAAGATGTTGGAGCATTCATGCTACCCAGAGCTGGAGAAAAATGGAAGATTAATCGCGGGGATCAACAGTTTAACATGGGATGCCTATTGGTTCTTCTTAGTGAAGCCGTACAGCCAAAGAGCCGCCTTAAAATGCCTCACAGATGCTATCGGGTATATCATACCCGATATTCAGGATGCCACCTTTGCTGCCCATCTCAGCTTGTGCCTCAACAAACCGCCAGAAGTGGAGCCGATGCTTGCGATAAGCCAGCTCAGGTTTAAAGGCAAGCATCCCGAGTCATGATTCACATCGCCGACTGCCAGATCGCCCCAAGGAGATAGATTGCATTTACTAATGCCAATTTAGTAGGATTTTTTTTCATAGATTTTTTTAGCTTAGTAGTATTTATAGACACTTTCATGCATTTAGAAAGGGTCGTAAAGTTTTGTATATGACTTAAACCCTAAAGTTGAACTATTGTACTTCAGGGATATTATTTTATGAAACTGGACCAATTATTCTGAGTTTAATCAGGAAGGTTTTAATACAAATGTGCACTATTGTCTTTGTTTAAAATCATTTATGTGTTGAAGGAAGGATTTTGAATAGCGATTGATATCTGGAATTGATTAGCAGCTCACATGGTACTATTATTTGCGTCTGTACTCATTCCTATTATATGAATTGTTGTTTAATCGTTCTTGCTATTATCGCTTATATATATGTGTGTGTTTTTCGCAGCATCCTTTATGCATCCCACTATTGGCTGTTTATAGCATGCTTCTCTTTCAATTGTATATATGTATCGATGATATAAATAGTGAATGCAGTAAATTGTGTTAATCGCTTCGTTTTGGATATTCATATGAGGTAATCTTT
This sequence comes from Pinus taeda, assembly GCA_000404065.3. Lineage (NCBI taxonomy): Eukaryota > Viridiplantae > Streptophyta > Pinopsida > Pinales > Pinaceae > Pinus > Pinus taeda. The sequence continues at coordinate 46,972 of APFE030905063.1, forward strand.
AAATGATTGAATATCTTTGTTTATTTTACAGAGTCATCTATATGCCTGTTAGTTAGATAAGGATTATTAAACGCTGCATTCCGAATGAATAAATTGTTCTGGGGATTAATATTAGTTTTCCTATTTTTGTTAATAGAATAAGCTAGTCGCCTATCATTAAATCAAACTATTCATCACTCATCCATCCCTTTTATTCATTATCGGGAAACTGGTCCCATTATCTCTAGTTGGAGCCACCATCCCAAATAGAAAAGGATCTGTACTAAGGTCCGGACCGGGTGGTTACCCCCCAATGTTGTTGCAACGATTTTCGAGGCACCAACAGTAATGTACTAAATCATAAGACTCAAATATACTCTACTCACATGAAAAAAACAATTTATCATTGATAACATATATCATGAACATGGGAAAATATTTAACACACATACACAAACATTTATATAGGGGAAGGAATCTGCTCAAGACCCTTTACTATATATATTACATTAATCAAAGAATAGAGATGAAATACATATGCTTACTCAAGCCTGAGAAACATGTACAAGTGTATAGTCTATCCCTCTGCCTGAGTGACTGGACCTGGCCAACACTTAGCTATTTTTTCAAGCCTCCACGCTCCTATTTCCTAGCATTGTCCCCATGGAAAATTGCCCCTATTTTTTAGGAATTTCACACAAAGGAATTTCAAAATTACCTTAGGTCAACTCTCTGACTGCATGCACCACCTCTACAACTTGGAATAGTTTACAACTAATAGTACACTACCCTTGAACTCCAACCTCAACTTGGTAACTTGAATTATCTATAGGCAACAATTATTTTGGGCTGATTGATTAGTTAACCAGTTGATCACTTAGTTTGGTTGAAGTTCCACTTCCACAACTTTGATCTCCACTAGTTCTTCCAATAGTTAGAACTAGTTAAATTTATAATAACTCAAATCAATTGAAATAGATTGCTTAAAGTTAGCAATTAATCATTCTAAACTAAACTCAAGTGTATCCAAATCAAATTAACTAAGTTAACTGAGTGACAAGTTCCATGTAACATTAGTTAACTACCTCCAAGCATTATGCTGAAATTGAAATTTGAGTTTTAATCTACTTTGACGAAGGCAAAGTCGAAACTAGATTTTCTTATTGCATTTTCAACAATTAAGGAGATAAACATTGGTACACATTACCAATATTGAATGGAGTCCATCAACGATTATTGGGATGATGGCGTTGTTGCATTTTCAATAGTTAAGGAGATAAACATTGGTACACATTACCAATCTTGAATGGAGTCCATCAACGATTATTGGGATGATGCCATGTTGTCTGAGGCTGAAGCCTTGCACAAAATTAGACATATGCTAGCCTTCCAATCATCCTATATCTAAGATGATGAGGGGAAAAAGAGTCATCGAGCTAAATACAAGCTAATTTGATTTTTTTAAAAACATATATATTATTAAGTTAAGGTCCCGCAGACAATATATCATTAATAAAATGGTAACTTTTGAATAAAATACTAATATTATTCATGTCCAATTACCCCATACATTTCTCGAGAAAATCATTTTTTATAAATGTAAGGAGTGTATTTTTGAAAGAATATATAATATAATGTAAGGAAATATCTACATGAAATATACCTATCTATTAAGAAAAGTTGTAGGTAAATCCAAATGTGATAGAATAAACTCATTCCCTCATACACTAATGATGGAGTGGAAAGAGTAGATGAGAGAGTAGTTGAGACAAGTCAGGGAGGAGAAGTTTCGAACAAAATATACAATAGTTGGGGGTTGTACATCCAAATCCATAGTAAGAAGATATAGTTCGATACCCAGATCTCACTGTTAAGATATGAGTTGTAGATGAAGTTATAATAAATGCCTATTCCGGTGTAATTGATCTAGGAGAAAGTGTTGTTAGAAATGCTTTCAATAATGTAGTGATTCTTCTTGTGAAGCTTTTGGGTGAGAGGGGGTGGTTATTGCAATGGAGACAACATGTTGATTTTTTTACTTGTGGGAAATTGAGCTAAGATAATTGGCTTCAAATACAAGCTTCATCTTTCCCATGGATACCCCTCATGCATAGATCATCAATTTAGATTACGTAATCTTACATATCCTCCTAGACTCTTTCATGTTGATTTTTGTATTTTAACTTCTTTTTTTTCTTTACGATTATATCTATAGTTGATTCTAATAAGATATAGGTGGGTTTGAGCTGTTGAAGAATCAATGGAAATCAAGTGTACAATGATTCTTCTTGACTTTATAAAAAATTCTGAAGTCTTTTTAATTTTTCTTGTTAGATTAATATTCTCCTTCTTATTATTAATGCATGTGTGTGTACTTCATCAAAATGCTACCTAGAACATAAGAAAAATAACATAAGATGTTGGCTTTCTGCCAGAGCCAAAACCTCTCTTCTCTTGACAGAAAAAACCTTTGGTAAATTTCTCTTATTGAAGCTTCTTATTGATCAATGCCAAACCCTTTACCCTTGACAAGAATATCCTCCAACCACAAGTCAAGTCCTTTCTCCTTTTTGAACTTTGTTCCCCAACACATCTTTCTTCCAACACTTTGTTTGCCAACACTTCGTCCTCCTTCTAATTGTTGTTAGATCTTGTTGCACTTTCTCTAGAAGCGATACCTTTGATGAGACCTTTTCCTTATGATGATCGCTTCCTTCTCTTCACCAACCAATGAAATTATATGACTGTAATGGGAGGGATGTTATGATAGTAGAGACAACCTCCTTCTCTTCACATGCATGATTGTATTCCTTGTGAAATTGACCTCTTCCTTCTTCGTTTGAGATAGCTCCTTCTTCACTTGAGTGAGAGGATTTATAGGCCTACTTTGATTTCCAAACCAACAAAATTATGTTACTGTGATAGTAGTGATGTAATAATTGTAGGAGGAGGCTCTTTCCTTCACACATGTGACTGTAATAAGCCATAGAGCATACCTCTAAGGCTCGATGTTTCTTCCTCCTTCTTCACTGTCCTTAGAGACCATTTTCTCATCCTTTTGTTACAATTTACTTGGCATATACCTTTTCTGATTTCATAGAGGAATGATTGACGTTATGATGGAGTGGACAACCTCTATATATAGAGGATTGTCCCTCGTTTTATGCCAACTTGAAGGCCGACTAGAAAACTATAGGCCTACTTGACTTATTTTCTCCAATTGGCTTCTTTTGATGGTGACACATGCTTGAAGGAGACTTGAATTTTCTTGGGGGATATTCTTTGATTCTTATACAAACATATACATGGTGTAACATGCCCTTAAGGTCTCAAACATTTTCTTTCTACTATTTGACTCACTTATATCACTTTAACATGTGATAGACCTATTTTAATGAGCAAGAAACTCATTGACATATATTATAAAAATAATATGTATTTTATTGAATAAAGAAGTACATTTATCAAGACCGAACCTAGAACATTTCCTTCAACACTCCTTCATAACTATGGACATATTCATACAACATTAAAAGGTGTTTGTCTATTTTTCAATCTTGAAGAATTCACATAAGAGAAACCAGATTGGAAATCCATCTATTATAGGATCATAGTAACCAACATTATTTCCATAACAAGGCCTCGGTTCACATCTCTATCTCTCAATAGATCATAGGACAATTTTGGTGAGACTAATGACTTATAGACATCTTAGTCATTTTCTCTCAAGGTACATACCTACCTGGGTGTTCATTAAGTATGACCTTCTAGGACTATTCTCGTATTAGGTTCCCAACCCTCAAATAATATATATCCTCTTGCATACTCTTGTCTTGGATGCCCTATACATCCTTAAAGAGTATTATATGCCATATGATTACCCAATCCTCCCATTATTTATTCCCAATTGAAGACAAAAATGTTGTACTTGCTTTTTTACATACTTCGATCTAGTAGCCCTTAATGAGTTCATCCTGATATTCATTCAACATTAAATGGTTTTTTTGTTGGATGGATTCTTCATCATGACATATTTGTAGAGTAGAATCAGTTATCTTCACCTTTCATATCTCCAAGGCCTTCATAGGTGTCAAGGGTATTTTGATCTTTTTCCTCCTTTGTCAGAGTTATCATGCCTTATTTCAGGAGATGTCTTCAAAGTAGCTTGTTAGATATTGATTTCTTATGATCATGGTGTTCTTCACATGCTTGATATATTTCTTCATTTGCTTCTTTTTGATATATTGTTAAACCACCTTCTATTCCTTGTGGGAGCACTTCTTCATTGCTTTCTTCTAGGATTAGTCAACATTTCTTCTTGCTTCTTAGTGAGAAATCTAATACTCCTTATGTGAGTATTTTCCTCTTGATGACCTTCATTACATTGTAGTACATGCCTTCGAGCATGACATTGGTGAAAGATATTCTTTCATACTTGATCATGTCATATAATTATTCCCATGACTCAATAATATACATATAATAACATGACTAATATTTGATTCATACATACCTCATCTTGATTATCCTTTGATCATCTTACCTTCAATTGATTGTCGATGGTGTGGCCCTTCTCTCTTCATCTTAGCTTGTTTGCATATCATCATTTTCTTGAATCCCATGAATGGGACTCTCAATGAGACATCTGCTTTTTTTATGAATCTTATTTTGAATATTCCATAATAGGATCTTGAAGACCCTTACCATGCAAATGTTTCTTTTCTTTTGATGATGGAGGTATTCTGAGATTCTTAATCATGATCAATTTTATTTCATTGTGGATGAAGTCCTATACTAGGTATTCTTATTATACATGATATATTGATCTGTATATACCATGACCCTATATTCTAGAATATATTTCTAAGGATGCATTTTTTTCTCCTTTATAAATGCTTCTTCTACATGATTATTTCGAACTCTATGTAGATCATGCTTCTAGATTCTAGAAGGTGTTTCTAGCCATGCAATTTTATTATATTCCTACATGATCCTATATGAATCAAAAATTTGAAAGAATACTTGATCCATTAATGAAAATGGTTTTATAGACTATGTGTGAAGTTGCCTATGTTACTTAGTGCAACGGATCAAAATTTTTACAAATAACAAAAACACATAAACAACTTGGAAAGCACATTCAAGCATATCAACATAGTCAAATTTTAATAAATAAGTTCACCAAACTTCTTGGCTAAGTCTCCTGGTCCTTTTTCTTCCATTGCTGACCTCTTTATTTTGTCTTCAAATTGCTGTTATAGGTATGAGCTCAAAAATAGAGTCTCAAATATGAAAATGGAACTCACCATTGTGTTTAGCTCAAGTTTTCGTGTCAAAACGAGTATAAAATTGACTGCATTTGGTCACTATGACCTCCAAACCCCCTGGAATGGTCCAAAAACCACATTAGTCATCTTTTTTGTTGATATGGTATTAATATACCATGTATAGTTACAAACTGCAGTGAATGTGGAATAATACGATAACATTAAAATCAAAGGATAAACCAGAGGATCGATGAGCATGGGGTTGACCCCAACCGTCAGAACTTTTCCCAATGTAGATCCAGATACCAAGTGATCCAACGGTTATTGCATTCCCCACATGATCCAATGACTTGAATGATCTTGACCGTCAATTCATCCTGCTCAATCCTACTATTGTCACGTAATATTGTGCTCCCACTAGCTCGATGGTTAAGTCTTCGAAAGCACATGAGAAAAGCTGTATTGGTGTGCTACGTGTCGACTACTAAGTGGAATCGCGTGAATTTTTGGAAAACCTCTTCCCACCTTTACGGCGCGCAAGAAACCGTTTACCACTTTCTTCCCAGAACTCAATGAAGTTAAACTTCTTTTGAATAACCATATTGCGTACATTTTCAACGTTAACTTGCTTGCATGTATTGACACGATATGCATCAATCTCCTCTAATTAGATGATCTCCGCTCTCATTCTTTGATCGAATTGATCCTATCATATGTTGTATAAACCAATCACAAATTCCCATGTTACCTTCCATGCTGACATCATCCAGAACATGTGACTCATTCTTGGGTTGCCACGTGTCCTGTTGATGTAGGCATTAACTATTGACCTAAATCTTTGATTGGCTCTAGTTTCTTCATCCGGATTCGGATCTATATGTTGTTTGCACTGTTGGATTTGTATTAATGAGCACTTCAATATGAGCCCACTTTCACCTGTCTTTGAAGACTTTGATATGGAGGTAAAAATTAATCCATTTTGGATCACTCCTCCCCATTGGAAGCTTTTGGTCCACCAAAAGTTGGTTTTAGCTGTCGAGTAAGTGATGATAAAGTTCCCTGACTTTTCCAATCTCTATCCATCATGATTTACTTGGATTTGTACCTTTGAGTCCAACTTGAAGATACTCAACATTTCCTCATCGTGAAGTCCTTATCCTGCTATCAAGAACTGTGTCCTCCTGTGGCTCATTGAGATACTCAGGCAAACTATCTTCAATGGAAGGTAGCTGACCGTGCTCTTCAGGATCTTCAAACAATGAAGGTTCATACAATTGAAAATTTTCAACATTTACGATGGAATAGATTTGCATATAAGCTAGTAGATCTAGGTGGAAAGCATTTTCACCAATTTTGTCAAGTATTTTGAAAGGACGATATCTAATTGGTTTCAAATTTTTACCTTCCCCTTGTAGTCTTTCTTTGTTAATGTACAACCGGACTTGATCACCAACTTGAAAACCATGCTCAACTCAATGCTTGTCATGTCACAGCTTATACCTTGCTTGGCTTCTTTCTAGCTATTCCTATACTACCTAGTGAATTTTCTCGATTTGTTCAATGAATTTGGTTGCTTTGTGCACATCACTATGTCCATCAACTACTATGTCTTTACCAAAGACAAAATCCAGGGGAGACTTTGATATAAAACCAAAACAAGTCTCAAAAGGAGATATTTGAGTAGAAGAATGTTTTGCATGGTTGTAAGAACGCTGCACATAAAGAAAATGCTCATCCAAGAGTTTGGGATGCTTGCTGCAATATCCTCGAAGCAAATGTATCATTTTCTTATTGACCACTTCTGTCTGACCATCTATTTTCGGATGAAATGTTGTGCTTTTCTTTAGCTTTATGTCCATTAACTCCCATAGAAAATATGATCATTTTCTAGTATGATGTTTCATAATCAATCAATTATAAACCAAATTTTAACACATAAAGATTAATTTAGTAAATTTTTTAAAAATCATTATGAGACCCCTTGGTGGGAAATTAATTCATGGGAATTCATGGCATGAACTTACTTCACACGTCTACCCAATTGTCATGTCACATGGTTCACCTATCACGCAACTAACCTGGTACGTCTCCTTAATGAACCAAAGTCAAAATTTGAAATGATGGTATAAATGTAAATGAGCTTCTCTTAGTTTCAATAATAATATATTCTATATTGAAAAAGGCTAACTACATGAAGGTGGAAGCTCATATTCCCCCCGATCACTCCGAATTCCCCAATACCCAATCTATTATCTATAATATATTTGAAAGAAACATAGTAACATTTAAACATAAAAATTATGAAAATAAAAATTTAGGGTGAACTAAAGAGAACAAACCAACTAAAAACATATAAATACATACCTCGTACTTTCAAAATTTTCATATCATTAATATTCCTCCTCATCCAATTCATCATATATATTATCCAGTTTAGAATTCATGTTCAAAGGATTCGCCATATCAACGTCATCATCATAGTCTATATCATCATATGGAACACACTCTCTACATTTGGTTCAACTTTTGTAAGTTATTCATCTAACACAATGTCAATATCATCTATTTCATCAAAAATAAAATTGTATCAACATATATTCCGTGAATTTTTTCAAAATATTTTTTTAACATTGCATGAATCCCCTACTCCTCTACGTCATCTTCTTACTCAATTTCATCTTCTTTCGCTACATTATACTTTACATGCCTTCGTCTGGGATCATATCTAACAACATATGACGAACCCACTTTACCTGGATTGTCTATGTAAAGTACCCAAGAACATATGGCTTTGATCCTGGTTTAGTATTCCTTACATTAACCATGGTAAACGTGTTAGCATGCTCAATAATAGTTCTATTAGGATCACGTTCATGGATTCGTAGCCTAAACCATTTGAAATTGAATAGATCTAATTTGAAAGATTCAAAGTCACTCTAAAGTATATCATTAAGATACCCATAGTATCGATTATCAGAGACTTCTAGATGTATGTCACTTCTAGAAGCAACATTGATAACTTGAAATACCGTAGTTATCCCACTATCAAAAGTTTTTATCTTTTCATTCAACCTTTTGATGGGAAATTTGCAGCCATCACACAACATTTCGTTGTGGTGCTTCAACTATAATACGTGAAATAAATAAAAAATGCACCGTCAATCGATAAGCATATTTATAATTGCAAAATTTTCAAATTAAGAAAAAAAACTCCATATGCATCAATATAATTGTAAAATAACTAAATAGTATGGGCAAATATGTTTTCTTGGTAATCCTTTAAACCATTTGCTAAATCAATTTCCCTCTGTGTAATATTGGTATCTCCACTACGGTGATCTTCTTTAACCAATCTATACACACCATACCATGATAACCTACAATTATTATCTTGTTTGGATTGTTCAATCTATACCTTCATCTAATTAAGATTGTTCGCAATGTATAAATGTATTGCATCCCACTCTTGTCTAGATGTATTAAAATAAAACAATTCACATATATATAATTAGTTACCATGATATAACTTCATAATAATGGATTATGCAGGTTGACTAAAAATAAAATAAGTACGATATACATAAAAGCAAAAAAGTCAAATGTGCTATAAATCTCCGCTATCTACTTACATCTCACTTTTCTCATTCCACCTTTCCCCAATAGGTGTTTCCCTTCAAATTTGTCCATAGAGTTGACATCCAAAATGTGATCCAACACATTAATACTTTTTCCTATTTCAAGACAATATTAATTAATATAAACCATTGTTTGTTATACCATATACCCCTCTACCATAGAACACTTAGGACATGCTCTTGTCTAACCAAATCCTTTAGCAATTTCAAGTGCCTGTAAAACATCCTCATTGACCTTGTGTGTATAGGTCCAGACTTTTCAATCTCCTCGATTTGGTGTATTAGGAATTGTTCTTGTGCATTGAAAAATGTTGGAGGTAGATACTTTTTCATTTCACACATTAGATGAGGAATTCATTTCCTCCAATACGTTATATCTTCTTTATCGATTTCTTTAGATGAAAGCCATCTACAAATGAAGTAAGAAAATCACAAGTCAAAAAAAAAGTATATAATACATGATGGAAAGTAAAACACATGTAGTAAAAAATATGTGACACATCAACTTATTGAAAAAATTACACTTTTCACATAAATATCGAATTACCTCATGTACTTTCTAAGATCATATATAACTTTTTGACATTGTTGTCAAAGTTTTCTAGGAGATATAGACATAGAACATATTGTAACAAAAATAATGATCGATCATTACTTTTTGCCAAATTAGTAGAAAAAAACACTAATTAACAATATTTTCCACCAAATTGTAAAAGATATATACACCAAAATAATTACCTTAATAAGCGTATCCCAATCATGGTTTTTACCCCACCTAATTCAGTTTCTTTGTTAGGATATCTTTATGTTTGAAGAAAATCTAGTTGGAAATTTAATTTTTTCAATAACCCATTTAACATCCTTCTTGTGTTGATCTATCAATAACCATGGAAGGGTGCTTATATTTTGTTCATCTCCATCACTATTTAAACGAGTCACACTTTGAAATGCATGGTTGGCCTCGTTAATGCCATAACAAATCTTGGAATTTTTTTGTTTATGTCTCCTTCCATGTAAGATTCACCATAATTTCCTAGTTACATTCTTCCTGATGTTCATTGTATCAAAAAATGAAAAATTTCTAGGTGCTCATAGTAGGGGAGTCTACTAAATTACTTGGGATAACTGTTCATTCATCGTGGAAGTGCCCTATTATTAATTCCTTGACAACCTACAACGTGAATAATAGTTAAAGATATTATAACAACAATATAACCTGTCAATTACTACAGTGAAGAAAATTAAGTAAAAATATAAAATAATCCAAACGTATCATGTATATTGATACATAGACAATTCAATCCATACCTTGAGAGACCATATTATATTTCAAATTTAATGCACGAGGTGTCATTCTCCATGGTCTTAATCTAGTCTCTTCTTTCCCATAGATATGTTTTTTGTTACTTCGGTACAGATTGTTCTTAGAAAAGGAAGTTCCTATACTCATCAAACACCTCCTTTCTTAAGCTTCTTGAATGGTGAGATTTCATCTTAGGATCACAAACCAGACAAGAAAAATTACCCTTTGTTTGAATAACTAAAGAGATGGAATATTTTTTACATCAATTATTTTAAGTATGCACAATGAAGGTTGAACTATTTAAAAAACATATGTGAAATGAACTTCATAAAATTAAACACTATTAAAGTGCATGGTAATGTTTTTTTTTTGGTCAAGTAAGAGTGCAGCCTTTAATTAACCGGAAAAAAGATTACATATGGTACACGTATTTACAAGTGAAAATACCAACAAAAGATAGACTTGTTGATGATAAACAAACAACAAGGTCAACAAAACCCAAAACCTTACACAAAAAAACAAAAATAGACCCCTGGTCCTTTTTCCTAAGTGTTCATACTGTTGATCTCTGCCCAATTATTATCGCTCAGTCTCCACCATAGATCTTTCCTTCAATTGGACGGTTGATATTCTCTTCGATCAACAGAGTTGCACAGTGATCCTACACCGTAGATCAAAACCCATTTGATCTGACAGTCCTCAATGATATCGCATCATAAACTTGCATGACACTTACCCACTTCATAGAGCTGATATAGATTATAAACCATGGTCTATAAAACTTCGATTCCTCTCTTAGACTTAAACTTCGACCATTTTAAAACCTGATATCCATTTGATAACGGAGGCCATCAAATCAAGTGCAGGGTAATGTTATATAAATATACACAATAAATATGTTAGCCTTGTGGCATCGTGAATTGTCCATACAAGAATTGCATGGAATTCAAATTCCCTTTGATCATATACTAGTCTAAAGATATCATACATAGTGACACCATTCCATAACTCCACTAACTTATCAATAAGAGGCTCAATATATACATTCATATCTTTTACCTTGTACTTACCTAATTGATTGAACATACAACATATAATTACTACATATACGAGTAAATAAAAAAATTATAAGATATAATTGAACATATATGAGTAAACAAATAAAAATTACATAATTATGAAACAAACAAGACAAATGAGATGTTATTGTGTTAAAAAAATTATTCTAAACAAATAAATACCTGGAACAATCATTGTCAACATTATGTGCTCGCTCTTTATTGAATTCCAAAAAGGAATGTTATTGTTGATAACAAAAAATGGTCACACCGAGTAAGTAGATATGAGGTCTCCAAATGGATTGACACGTCCACTGCTAATGAAAACCTAAGATTACGCGGATCTCTTTTAAACTCTAGCCAATTTTCCTCTATATTACTAAATACAGATCCATCTAAAGGCATTTAGGGAACACCATCTTCAATTCTATTCGTTGTATGGTAATACATAATTTTGGCTATGCTTTTACACCAGAAAAACTATTGCAGACGTGGAATTATGGGAATATAACGAATAACCTTATGAGTCACCCTTTTTGTTACTTTATTGGTTTGATATCCACTCTCACCACATTTTGGGAATTTGTCTTTTGACGCATGTTCTTTGTAATAGAGAATATCATCATTAGGGCATGCATGAATAGTTTGATACTCCATTCATATATCTTTCATAATTGCATGTAAATCTCAGTATGTATGAGGTAAAAAATTTGACAGTGGTAATATAAATTCAGTTAATAATCTACAAAGTAAAATAAAAAGTAGTACTGGTTATTGTACTAAAAAATATTAATCATACATATTGCATCCGATTGTTACAAATTAATTAAATGATGATCAA